>MU227106.1:574756-596269 GCA_018584345.1 Thuja plicata
CCAAAATGCGGCACCCAAATGCGGAAAATACATCTTCTCGGTCATCTTCCAGGTGCGTCCAAACGGGTCGAACACATATTCCGGATATCATTTTGAGGATATGATATTCTAGAATTGCAGCATATTCCAGAATTGACTATATCCAGCATTCCGTATGCCTGCGTCCAAACGGGCCCTTAGAGATGCACTAGCTACTCATTTATTCACTCAAAATTACTCCCAACTTTGATAGTTACTTCACTGTCACGCTTTAATAACTGTGCATAGTACAACAATGACATAGAATGAGCTAATGGGCCCGATCCAAATTTCCCTATCGGAGATGCACTAGCTGCTCATTTATTCACTCAAAATTACTGCCAACTTTGACAATTACTTCACTTTAATGCTTTAATAATAGTGCATAGTACAATGATGACATAGAATGAGCTAATGGGCGCGATCCAAATTTCCCTATTGGAGATGCACTAGTTGCTCATTTATTCACTCAAAATTACTGCCAACTTTGATAGTTACTTCACTGTCACGCTTTAATAACAGTGCATAGTACAACGATAACATAGAATGAGGTAATGGGCCCGATCCAAATTTCCCTATTGGAATTGCACTAGTTGCTCATTTATTTACTCAAAATCACTGCCAACTTTGACAGTTACTTCATTGTCACGCTTTAATAACTATGCATAGTACAATGATGACCTAAAATGAGCATCAAAATTTCCCTATTGGAGATGCACTAGCTGCTCATTTATTCACTCAAAATTACTGTCAACTTTGACAGTTACTTCATTGTCACGATTTAATAATTGTGTATAATACAACGATGACATAAAATGAATGAATGCGCCCGATCCAAATTTCCCTATTAGAGATGCACTAGCTGCTCTTTTATTTACTCAAAATTACTGTCAACTTTGATTTATTCACTCTCGCTCCTCTTCCTGCATTCACTGTTCACAACATCAATTCTGAAAGTACCTCTCATGTTGAGCTCATTCTATGCCATCTCTATACTATTAAAGTGTGACAGTTTAATATGTATATAATATATTTGAACATATATTAACAGTGTAATGTAAATATCTATATAATATAACAATATTTATATAAATATATATTTTTGCCAACTTTGACATTGCACCGTACACTTTAATTTAGTAACTGTACATAGTACAGCGAGGCAAAGTCTAAACAACAAAGCGTATTTTACCAAGGATACATTTGTTTTTATTTCGCCTTTATATAATTTACGTTTTAGTTGGCTGTTTAGCAAGGTATTGGCTAAATAGCAAACTAAAACGTAAAACATAATAAGGAAGTTGAAAAAAAGTTGAAAAAAAAACTAAGTGTCCCCCTTGGTAAGAAATACGTTTTAGTTTGCTGCATAGACGTTTCCGTTTAGCAACGGGTGTACAGCAATGACATAGAATGAGCTAATGGAGCCGTTGCAAATTTTTGCTAAAGTCGTCGTGAAACTGTCCCATGTGGACATTTTATGGGCAATGTGAGAAGTAAACCATAGAAATATTTAATTCTCCTTTAATATGCAGTTACTGTTTGAAACGGTGCTGGCCATAAACATATTTAAGTCTCCTTAAATATGTAGTCAGTGTCTCAAACATATTTAATTCTCCTTAAATACGTTATGACAATCATGACAGAAATGTCGATAATGTCAGGGTATTAAATGTATGAAAATGCAGTGTTATGTGTTATAAATAGGTACAAATCCATGAAAAATGCAACGTTCAGTGAGCAATTCACTTACAATAAATAGTAAAAATATATTATCAGATATAAAATTGTATTATAATTGAATTAAATTCCAAAGATATAAAATTGTATTATAATTGAATTAAATTCCAAAGTCAAGAGTTAACACTGTTGAGAAAAAAATGGTAAGAGTATGAAGATGATCGTGAGCCATATGGGCCGGGCTTTAACAGTCAACGCTTAGAGTTTGCTGTTTAAGCCTAGCCGAAACATGTTGGATTATTATATTCAATTTTCTTTTTGATTATCTGGATAACAGGTTTAATGTGAGTTGACAGGTCTTAGTTAGAGAAGGATTAGTTTCTAGATTCAATGTTTACAATTAATGACATGAAAAATTGAATGCAAATAAAATGGCCATCTTAGAAAGAGTAAGGTCTTTGGATAAAAATATAAAGATGGAACTCATTTTTTACTGTATCCCGTTGTAGCTTGGAATATTCTCACTGCTGAAACGCCTACAAAATGGGTTTATGTGGAGAACGAAAGTGTGTAGATGGATCTATGTGGTTTCATATTTTGGTCTTTTTGATCGTCTAGACTGCTTGCAATGGCTTGCAGACTTTCTGTAGTTTGCGAACGAAGGGTTTTGTCTGTGTTGTTTGCATTGTTCGCACTCTTTTATTTTATTAAACCCCCAACATTGACAAGGACTGGCTCGACCAATGTAGTGGAGTTCAATTGGACAGTAAATTACCAGACATGGGCTCCTGATTGTGTGGAGATGAACATCATCTCTATAAATGGACAATTCCCTGGACCCACCATCAGAGCCACACAAGGGGACACCATTGTTGTCCATTTAGCTAACTTGATGCCCACTGAAAACGTTGTTATTCACTGGCATGGCGTTCGCCAGGTAAATTATCTGTATTTTCTTTCAAAACTAGCAATTCTGTTCTATAAACTATAATATCTGCTTTTTTGATAATTCTTGTGTGTTTCGACTTATTTTGTTGAATTTGATGGGCACCAGATTGACCCATGGCAGAGGTAACTCTGTCTTGCTGTTTGGCATTGCAGATCGGCACTCCCTGGAACGATGGGATGGCTTCCACGTCGCAGTGTGCGATCTATTCTGGCGAATCCTACAAATATAGATTTGTTGTGGACAGGGTAAGTTTGAATCTCTTTCATTGTGAACAAGTTTAGAATGTATTGTTTATTTATTTAAGATAAAATGGAAATGTAAGTTAATGTTAATGTTAATTATGAATATGTGAAATGTTAATGTTTTCTCTTTAATGTGAATGTTAATCATGAATATGTTGAATGAAATGCAGCCTGGGACGTACTTCTACCATGGTCATTATGGGCTACAGCGCTCAGAGGGAATTTATGGCTCGCTAATAGTGGATGCCAAGGGCAAAGAACCCTTCACCTACGAGGATGAGCTAAGCATCCTTATAGATGACACGTGGCACAAGAGCCCAGACGAATTGGCTCGGGGTCTCTCTTCCAATCCCTTTGTTTGGGTTGGGGAACCTAAGGTAAGAGCTTATCACTGTTTTATGTAATATTCCAAATATTTTTTAAATATCAATTGTATGTGTTTGTGTAATAGGTGAATATTTTTGTATGACATTTGAGATCAGTATTTTGTAATGAATTTTGAATAATTTTTTAATCAATGTTTTGAATTACATTTTTAATAAATGATTGAATATTTTTGTATTGATGTTTTGAATATCATTTGCTTATTGATGTTTTGAATAGCATTTGCTGATGAATTTTTGGGCATTTTTGTATAATGTTTTGGATGACATTTTTTTAATGAATTATTTTGAATATTTTTGTATCAATGTTTTGTTCATATTTTTCGATGAATCTTAAAAAAAAAATTTAAATTTTTTTGTATGATATTTAGATAACATTTTCCAATGAATTGTTGAATATTTTTATATCAATGATGTAAATCTTGTTTTGTGATGAGTTGTTGCATACTTTTATAAGGATGATATTTGATACAAAGGATGACATTTTTATGAGTCCTTGAATATTTTTAGTCATGTTTTAATTTACATTTTTCTGTATCTATATTTTGGATCACACTTTTGATGAATGGTTGAACATTTTTGTATCAATATTTTGGATCACATTTTTTAATGAATAGTTGGATATTTTTGTATGGAAGTTTTGGATCATATATTCTCATGAATGGTAGAATATTTTTGTATAGATGTTTTGGATGACATTTTTAGATGAATCATTGAATATTTATGTATTCATATTTTAGATCTAATATTTTTATATCTATATTTTGGATCACATTTTTTGGTCAATTATTGAATACTTTTGTATCAATATTTTAGATCACATTTTCTAATAAATTGTTGAATATTTTTGTATTATATTTTATTAAGAACATTAGTTTTCCATAATTCATCATTTTTATTGTGTGTTGCTTATGGTTTAGATTGTGTATGGTTTTTGCATCAACATTTGGGATGGACTCCTCAAACATGAGTGGTGGCAAATAATAACATAAGAGATTAGGATGATGTGTCGAAATGAAACTGACACATTTCTAGTAGACTCCTAAAATGTCAACAACTAGCTAGACACTTCTCCTAGAACAAGTCAAATATACGACACCTAACAAGACCACCTAACTAGACTTAAAAAAGACACATGTTTTATTTAAAACACTAACAAATCTCAATGAGAAATAACAAGCAATAATAATATTTTATTTTTAAATCATATTCAAATATATTTCGTATGGATTCTACGTTTTGAAACACACTTTGTGCTACTCTACCAGTCGTTGCTGATAGAGGGACGAGGAAAATACGAGTGTTCAGCAACCAGCAAGCCGTGCAACGCTACAAACACGCAGTGCTCGCCTAAAGTCCTGCAGGTGGAACCTGGGAGAACATACCGCCTCCGTATTGCAAGTGTGGCGTCTCTTTCAGCCCTCAACTTTGTGATCCAGGTCAGCCAGCTTAATCCAAAGTATTTTTTCCTTCACTAAATCACCCCGCTTTAAGAACTAAACAGTGTTTCCCCAACCATAAGATAAACAACTGTTCTTGTCAATCCCAATCTTTTGTTTACGCAGAGAACCAAATCTCACATTTCGTTTCGAACAGGGACACAAGATGACGGTTGTGGAGGCAGACGGGCACTACGTAGAGCCGGTGGAGGTAGACAATCTGGACGTATACTCTGGCGAATCATATTCCGTTCTGATTACGGCAAACCAAGAACCTTCTCAGAACTACTGGGCAGCTGTGAACGTGAGAGGCAGGCAGCCCAAGACGCCCACTGGACTGGCCATCCTCAACTATCTTCCCAATCCCTCAACGAAGTTCCCCACTGCGCCATCTCCCACGAGTCCACTCTGGAACGACTTCGCATACAGCAAAGCTCTAGCAGAGAAAATTGTTGCTCTGAAAGGACACGAAGAGCTCCCCCCACTTCATTCCAACAGGCGGTTGATCCTTCTCAACACGCAGAAGAAGATCAACGGACACCTAAAGTGGGCGATCAACAACATATCCCTAGTGCCGCCTCCAACTCCCTACTTGGCCGCCATGAAATACAAAATCAAGGGCGCTTATGACACCACCCCACCTCCGGACATTTACAGTCCTCGTGACTACGACATCACCATTCCTCCCCCAAATCCCAACGTCGTCGAGGGGAACGGCGTGTATGTCTTCAAATTACACTCTGTTGTGGATGTGATTCTTCAGAATGCGAATACTCTGACTGCCAATAACTCAGAGATCCATCCATGGCATTTGCATGGCCACGATTTCTGGATTCTTGGATATGGAGATGGCGTTTTTGACCCGGTAAAGGATCCTGTAAACTATAACACAGTCAATCCTCCGTTGCGGAACACGGTGGCTTTGTTTCCGTATGGATGGACGGCCATTCGGGTGAAGGCGGATAATCCAGGAGTATGGGCATTCCACTGCCATTTGGAGGCCCACCTGTTCATGGGGATGGCAGTGATGTTTGCAGAGGGAATAGAGAAAGTAGCGAAGGTGCCCATCAAAGGGATGGGGTGTGGCTTAACCAAGGATCTTATTCACCGAAGCGATGTGGCTGCAGTTTTTCCCTGCAATTTTTTGCTGTTAATCGTGTGTACGCTGATTTGTATCATGTAATTTTGATTTTCTTCATTCACATGCAGAACTGATCAGTCTCTGCACCAGAAATTAATTTATCATTCCGTCATCCATGCATACACCCTGGCACTGTCCTAGAAACTGCTATAATTTTTAAAATATTAGGGTTCATTTTTAAAAAATAATTTTGATCTTCTGAATAATTTTAGTTATCCATTAATTGTTATTATTATTAGTTCCTGCCTACGGCAGGATAACTTATGCATTCGTTCAATGCAAATGGGCAATTAAATTAATCAATATTATTTGCCAATTTTTTCAATATATATGTTTTGATTATAATTTATAATTTTATGCATATTTTTAAAATCTGATAAAAGCAAATTATCTCAGTTTCTATTGGCCGATAATAAAAACAGTAAGGGAAAAAGTATTTTTTATTACAAATAAATTGATAAATTATGTTAGCTTTATACATCTCATTTAATTAAAATAATTCATTAACGTTGTCCGTAGCAATGAATTTAATGTATTATTGAATACCAATTTACTTCTTCATCCGTCATTCTTGAAGTTATGTCATTCTTTTTCTGTGCTCTAAGCATAGTTTTTCAGGTATGAGGAGATGCAACAGCCACATAAGCTCTTTTCAGGTATCATTTTTGCAAATTCTTCTGAGAATATTATTGCAAGTCTCGACAACTTTTTTGTGAGGTTTTTTTTAATCATGATAGAGCGTCGAGTGCAAAATGTAAGTATTCTATGCTCGTCTCTTTTTTTTTCAGGTTTTTCTGATAAGCTTTAATTTTTGGGCAGTCTTAACAGTCTTGTAGCTAGATGTCATTCTTTTTAAGTGATTAAACCACCATTTTTTAATATGCAGAAGATGCAGCAGCCCCATAAGCTCCTTTCATAGTCACTCCTCTTCCTTCTGACTCATGTTCTACTTCTTTTACTTTCATCTTCTGGTTGTTTGTCTCCTTTAATGGGGGTTATTACTTCTCGTTTCAAACCAGTAAAGATTTTAGGGTTTGAAGTTCATATGAGTTTGAAGCTTTAATTTGAGATCGTGGGTTTTATGATTTATAGCTTTTCCCTGGAAACTCTAGGGACTATTATAGGATGAAGCTATTTGGCTTGGATCATGGCAGGCTACTACTCATCTTATCTTCCTTTTGTTGTTCTTTTCTCTTTTCTTTTTTTGCAGGCAACGAGTAGTTAGGGTTCTTGGGCGAGGAGATGCCATGAAATATCAGCAAGGATTTCTATTCCTATTGCTATTTGTTGCAATAACTTCCACCATTCCTCTGTTTAGTTTTTTTTCCATGGATGTTTCAGGTTTCCTAGAACGATGTAAATATTGCAATGGTCAGCAATGTTCACGGTTCATGAGTTGTGTAGAAAGAGTAAGTCAGATCTATTGAATAAGCTTAAGGAGTTGAACATTGCGTTGGCATTGCTCAATGTAGCTAAGGCTGCAAGTCGAATCCCCAACAAGCTCTCAAAGATGTAAGTGGGTTTTCTCTAATATGCAGGTTTTAGGTTGCTAGGGCTTAGTGCAACTATCAGGAGGTTTTGTGTTTTTTGAAGTCGGGTATTGATTTGCATAGGCATTTGCTTTTGAATTGATTTGTTTCTTGTAAGAAAGCTTTGTACCTATTGATTTTATTTGAGGCTTTATTTGTTTCTTGTAAGAAAGCTTTGTACCTATTGATTTTGTTTCAAGCTTCAGTTTATCTTGGTTTGGTTCATTTAAAAACAATATTCGTTTGATGCTGAATTGGTTTTATTTTCAGCAAAGTGGTAAGGAAATCAATAGTACAAATATGACTATTGTTTCGCAAACCCAAAAAATTGTGACAAGAGAGACTTTCAAGTACACACCACTTGACTTGCGCCAAAAGAAGATGTCTCACGCAAACACTAGGTATTGCAATATTGCTATCATCCAATGTCCTCGTATTCCTTTGAACTAGCCTCCACATATTTTACTCCTAGTTTATTGCCTCTTTGTTCTTGTAACTTTACATCTCCTGACCTCTTCACCGTTCCTAACAATGTTAGGTCATTGAAATTCCTTCATTCACATTCAAGTCTTTGTTAGATCATTTTCTTAAAAGAGTATACTCTATACCAGCTTAATTTTTTTAAGAACCAAACATGACACAGATCACGGTGCTCAGACTTAATATCCTATTGCTTAATGACTGTATGTCGCACCTAGTCTTTCTAGTCACTTGATATCTCATATTTTGGTTAAGAGGACTAGGCACTAGAATTTTTGTGTTGCTTCTACTATGTGTATGTCAAGTAGTGCTTAGGAATCTACATGCTTTAAGATCAATTATTTTTTAGGGCAATGCTAACAATATCCATTACATGGTTTGTGTAACCACCTAGATTTGGTTTGCTTCTACTATAGACCCTATTTACCCTAAGTGTGATTATACCCCCAATTATGTCCAAATGACCCTGTTACTCCTTGGCATAATTCTTTTGAAATCAATTTAATCTCCTAAAGTGATCAAATCACTAAATTATTTACTTTTAGCCAAAATCAAAATCAATCAAATACATGGCTAAAAATGATTAATTTGCTAGGAATTAAATAAACCCCCAAATCAATTGCCCACTTGCAAATAACCCATTGCCCTAGCCTATTTAATTTAATTAAAATGGTTATAGTCCCCTTAATTATTAAAAAGCAATAAAATGCTTAAATAATTAAATTCCTATATTTTAAATGAATTAAATAAGTTTAATTCATTTCATTTATATTCCCTTAAACCCCAACCTAACCTATTTCAACCACTTCTCCCCTGGGTTCTAACCCATCTCAACCTATTCCCTCCATGCTAATCTAATCCTAATTATAATTCTACTCCTAATGTTGTCACATTCCATTAAGGAATGATTAACAACTCAACCCACTTGAGAAAGTCAACTTTCTCAAGCATGACTTCTCTAAGGACCAACTTGCCAAGTTGAGCTTTACGCCCTCCCATGCCTATTAAATGAATTTCATCAATGGCCCATCAATGGCAATTCCCTCTTGCCCATCCCTCATTAATGCCCAAGGCATTAATGGCTCTTACACCTCATTAATGACCTTAGGGGCTCCATTAATAAACCTTGTCTCCCCTCGTTCTCTCCCATTCCTCTATAAATTGAAGGGATTTGGAGCTCATAAAAAGCCTAAAATTTTGAAGGAATCTCAAAGCATTGTTATGCTACCCATTCCTTCATAGCTTCATGCACACTCCATAATCACTTTCTCACATGGTTATAATGCCCATTTTAGACTAATATGCATGCTTAAGTAATTAAATAGTTTGTTTTAAACTTAAATCTTTCATGCTAGGTGGTTTATGTCACTAGTATTAGCATAATCTGAGGGCTATTATGTTATTTGCTACACTCATCCTAGTTAGAAAGCAATAGGTTGATGTTAGGGTTTTATATGCTCATTAACCCTTGTTTCTCACTAATAGAATGACTTATTGAAGTGTTGTGTTGCAGGTAATAGGTGCACAAATATACACACATTTCTGGCGCCCATCGTGGGGCTCGATTTTCAACTTGGCCTCATTTTGAATCAATTTTTCACTAATTTTCATGCACAAGATTCTGTTACAGGGTCATTTTTGGTCAATCTAGATCGCATCTGGGATATGCCCTCACATCACAGAAAATGAGGCTTGCATCCAGGATTTCCTGGATTGCTTTCAATTTAGGCTCGCATTTGGGGAGCATGCTATCACATCTGGTGAAAATTTTAGTGAACTTCATTTGCCTAACTCTAACATCTTGACAAGTTGTGTTTTTGATATTTTGCAGCCTAATAATTTTTTGCAGGTTGCTATTGAAGGTTTTTTGTGGGAGTTGAAATAACGTATACTAACTCAATTTTTTAGGTTGCCAACCCCCATCTTGACCTATATTTACTTTCTTTAAACACTAAGATACATTTTCCAATCTATCACTAAATTGGCTAGAGGACTATGCTCTTTTCCTTTTAAGAAAAATCAGAAACTCACACATCAGTTTATGGGTTGAACGGAATCTAGAGTTAACTAAACAAGCAATCACATCGTATAATTCTTTTGGATCAGTAAATGAACAACACAAATAACTAAATCTTATGGATCAAAGAACAAGTTCAACCGTATAATTCATTTTTGGGACACAAAAATTGAACAAGCAAACTCACTAAATATTGTGGCTAAATAAATAAGGAATATCTACTTTCAAGTATCTTGTTTTCATTAAAATAGGAACATCTAAATCAGGCACAACATTGCTTGAGGGAAAGAACCACTTTGCTTGACTTTATTTTGGGAGAAAATGACTTAGATTAGGAGAGTATGCTCTTCTTCTTCGGAAGAATCATAAATCCAGACATCCAAAGCTTGCCAATCCTTTGTACGCATATTTAATAGTAGAGGGCCTGCCAGTTGAGGAAATAATCTCCCAGGAATGACCCTAGTGAGGACAATTTTTATGCCAACCCTTCCAACTCACTATAAATAGTTGCTTCCTCTTAGGTTAAAGCCTCGGAAGACGGAGCTTGTTTTGTTCGTGAAATTTTGACATCATTCCTTGAACATGCTTTGGTATATGTAGAGTGGAGCCGCTTGAATCTTGCTTATGAGACTACATATATTCAGGTACTCATAGGGTTATACGCCTCAATTTTTCCTTTTGCAATTCTATGGGGGATGGTTTCGAACGGATTGCCCAATAATCTACAACAACTTCAATTGAAAGAATTCTTGATTCACCCTCGAAAGGGTGATAATATTTGTGCAAGGCAAAAAGTAATTGCCCCAAGACACTCGTCATATTGTGTCCTAACTTACATTTGGAGTCAGCTAATACAACATCATGACTACAGCCATTATGTGCTTGGTGATGGTTGTATTCTAATTAGCATTTGAGTGTGTACCTGAGTCAACAAGCAAAGATTTTCATCCTCCACCTAGAAAATAGGAAAAAGATGAGTGTTTGTTTCACCCTCCTAACAATGCAAATCTGTTTAACGTGTCTGAAAAATCACTAAAAAGATAAACTCCTTCAAACAAGAAACAATATCCAAACCTTCAGATACATGTGTTTTTCACTCACTAGCAAGTCTCCAAACACGATCACAGATCAGACAAACTGCATGAACTCCCAAAATGCAAATTTCAAAATTGACAAAATCTGACAAAGGCATGGTAAAATTGCATCGTGTATGTCCTGTATCACATCTGGTATTTAGGATTTCATCCGGTATACTGCCTTGCATTTGGTCAGTACATAGTCACATCTAGGTTTTAGGCTCGCATCTGGGAGCTCGCATCTAGGATAGTGGACATTTGTAAGATAGTTTCTTAGAAAGTCTCAGTTAATTAGGATACCCTTTTGGCTCTTTAGCTGGTTCCTATTGTCTTTTCTAGTCTCCCTGTTGAAGTTTCAAAACTCTTTCGAATGTCTACCTTGCATGCTTAGTCAGTCTTTCACGATTGGTTCAATACGTGTGGTCTACCCACTTTCTACCAACAACTTGGTTCCCAGCTCACTATCAGGAAATTCTAACTCTCTAACACTAGAATCATTTATGTCCACCAACAACAAACATTTACTTTTACCTAGACACACCCACTTGAACATTCTGAAACTCTCACTTACACTATTGGGAAACATTGACAAAGTTGAGAAACAGCTTCATGTTTAACACAAGACGCAACAAGTACACATCTAAAGGATTGAAAGTGCCTCCTAAAACACCACACTTTCAAGGGGAAACATCTCATAGTTCCCTACTTGATCTAGACTCCCCACAAATGGATAGCAAAACTCGCAGATGGAGTGAGGCTTTTGAGGAGTATAACAATGGCAAAAAGTTTGAAGATACAAATGAGGAAGAAGAACCCAAGTTTGACCGTCCCTTATTTGAGTCCGGTAGTGAGAAAAAAATTACTGAAGAAGAATATGAAAATCTCAAACAGAGCAAGAGATTCCATAAAATAATGGAGAAAATGATTAATGAGGATAAAGAGAAATACTTCCTCCATCTAGCATCCATAGGTGTCAAGTTACCTAAGGATTATGATGTGGAAAAGCTCAAAGAAAAGGAGGTACCAACTCCTATATCCATTCTCGCCAAGCAAATCACTTTGATGCAAACATAAATCAAAAACCTCAAACAGGAGAAAGAGAAACCCAAAACACAATACTCTTTGGACGTCATTTGTTCATTTCCTTTCGACAAGAGTATCACTATGGTCCTGTTTCCTCCCAACATGGCAAGACCAAAGTATGACAAATACATAGGAGAAACTAACCCACACAATCATGTGAGAGAATTCTGTGCTCTAAGCATAGAATACATGCACAAACATACATACCTCATGTGACTATTTCCAGGAAGTCTAGGAGGTAATGCCATGGAGTGGTTCTCAAAACTGAACCCTAAGGTCAAAACATTTGAGGAGTTGATCCAATGATTCATCCAACATTATTCCTACAACATCCAACATGATGTGACTATGATGGACCTATGTAATACCAAATAGAGAACTGGTGAATCATTTACACACTTCCTACAAAGGTGGAGGAAGACTTTTGCACAATATTCAAGGGCCATTCCTGAATCAAAGAAGATGGAGATCTTCGTTAACCTGGTACCCGAATTGAACTACGCATTACAAATGCAGGACTCACCAAGCTTCAAAAGAATGATTAAGAATGCCTTCTGTATTGAGGAAGTCATGGTCAAAAGGGGGGATATCACCCTTCAAAATGAAAACAAAACCAACAACTCCAACTCCAAGCCTAAATGGTGGAAGCAAAACAAGAATGTTGTTAATGATGGAGTGGTTGACGCCTCTAACATTAATCCTAAACCTAAGGTGTTCAATCTAACTAATATCATGCAGGCAAGCAAGGATGCCAAGGTTACGACCCCCATACCCAAGGCAAACAATGATAATAGCAAGGGTCAAACATGGACTTCAAAACCTCAAAGAAATTTCACTCCTTTAGGAGAGCCTCTCGAGACTATTTTAAAAACACTATTGGATAGCAAAGCTCTCACAATCCCCGATTCTAAACCATGGGAACCAATGGTCAAACCCAGGTGGTGGGATGATAATTCTTATTGTGTCTTCCATAAAAACAAGGGGCACAAGACTAATAATTTCCTTAAACTCAAACATGTCATTCAAGACCTCATTGAAGGAGGTAAGATCAAAGTAGATGAACACACTACTAATGAGGATCATATAGCATTCAACAAACCCTTTCCTAATTATGCCAAAGGAGAAACATCTAAAGGGAAAGGTACAAAGTCAACTACACCTATTCCAATAATGACAATGTGATTAATATGCTAGACATTAAGACTGAGTCAAACAATGTGGTTACAATCAAAGGTGTTTCATTCCACTCAAATATCGTAACACGGATCCAAGCACAGGTCACAATCAAAGGACCCCCAAAACCAACATCGACGTCCAAAGTTCCTACCATTACTATTCCCAAAATCAGCAAAAAAACACATGGTTACTATTCCTGGAGCAAAATATGACTTGGTTGACCAATTACAACGAACCTCTGCCAAAATTTCCATTTTTGAGTTGCTCAAAATATCCACAGTACATAGGGAAATCCTAGAACAGGATCTACATGCTGCTAATGTCCCAAAGGATATCAATATAGAAAAATTCCAAGCGATGGTCAATCACATCTCAGCACCATGTTACCTCTCCTTTTCTGAAGAGGATGATAAGTCATTGACACATCCACATAATCAACCCCTCCATATTGAAGTTCTTATTCATAAATCCTGTGGTAGACGCGTCTTGATAGATGGAGGCGCAGGATTGAATATCTGTATACTTGATCTAATCAAGAGACTGGGTCTCTCAGAACAGACAATTGACTTTAGAAGCAAAATAACTATCAAGGCCTATGACAAGGAAGAGAGATCATCCAAAGGTCTTATTGTTCTACCTGTCAGAGTCAGCCCAATAGAGAGGAATGTCACATGTCAAGTTCTTGTCTACCCTTGGCCTACAATATCCTGCTAGGGAGACCATGGATTCACGAAATGCAAGCTATGCCATCTACTTACCACCAGTGCATAAAGTTCCCACATAATGGGGTGGAAGTGATGATTCTTGTAGATGCTAACTACACTTGTAATAATATCAAAGTTGGTAGTATGATCCCACATCACAAGGAGGCTATGGATGCAATTTCTCCTGAAACTACTAAGGACATGGTTATGAAGAGTTTTGGAAAAACCTTAAAACTTGAAGAAACAGGCATGGGAGAGTACAAGTTGGACCTGACTCCCTCACTGATAGAACTTTCGGTGTCACCAAGATCCTATGGAAAACCTTCCTTGACATTCATACCTACAACATCCAAAGAGCCAGAAGTACACAAAGCAACTGGCATGATAAAGGCATCCACATCTTCTTTAGATAACATAGAAGATTAGGCAGTCTTGGACTGGCTTTACAAAGGAGAACCGATGGAAACTAAGGTCAAACATGTAAAGATATCCCCAGAATAGTATGGAAAGGGATATGATTTCCTCAAAAAAATGGGATACAAATGAAAAGGACCTCTAAATGACACAGGGCGAGGGCTCATTGAACCTATACCCATGGAGTTATGGAATACCAGAGACAAAATAGGACTGGGTTTTAATACTAAAAATGATAAACCCGCTTCAAAAGAGAGTCCACACTCAGATAAAGGGAGTGATGAAATAGATGAACTAGAGCAGTGGTCCTATGAGAGATTATTACATGTTGGCACACATGATCCCAACTACCAAGGAGAACGCTATGTACCCAGATTTGAGGTACCACAAGATCTTCATACCCCTTTGTTGGCACAACCTCCCATTCAAGAGGTAGGAGACACCATAACAGCTGGTCTGGAGATATCATTAATAGCGACAATTACTCAAGAGACACCCCGACAACAAGATTTACACCCTAACTGGGGGCAATTGGTCACAATTTCACATGTCCTTGATCTACCCCACTTTGATCCATAGGTAGCTAACCAGGTACATCAGATAACCATTGCTGAATACTTAAACAGATCCAATGATGAGGTCACGGACTCTCATGATTATGAATGGGAAGAGCTATCTGTTGCCATTGAAGATATTGAAATAGATACAATTCACATGTTTGCAATACCCTCAGCTCCTCGTAAATAGTCTAACACTACTCCCAATGACACTGATAACCCTGAAGGAGAAGAAGATTTCCTTCCCCCGATCATTGATGAAGAAACAGGTGATTACATAAGTCTAGAAGAATTTCATAGGCTACAAGCAAGAAGCCTCCTTTTACGGAGAGACGATGATGAGATTTATACTCACGAGTCACTAGAGTTTGGTCTGCATATAACTAAAAAAGACCCTTTTAATGATGATCTCACTCTTATTGATCTAAATATTGAAGAAATTAACTTAACAGACCGTGTCATGTTGGTTAATGGTCTTGATGCTAATGTGATGTTATCCTTCCCAGAGTCTGACTCCCTATCATTGGTACTTCAAGACTTAATTGATTGGACTAAAATAGATCCTAATCCTATCCTTGACTTTCCCAATGAGTATACCCTAGCTTTCTATCTCAATGCTTGTGAGCCTTACCCTTCTTCCACCAATGGAAGGAGCGAGAACATATCACAGGAGGATATCAAGTTTCTCAGTCAAAAAATGAAAATTAAAAAGAAAAATAGGACTGATGGTGAAAACCACTCTGTGGCAGTATCGGATCCCAAAATAGTAAAGAAAAAAAATGTATCTAATAGTGAAAACCTCTCAGAGGCACCAAAGGATGAGACTATTGATATCCTCCCCAAACACTTTCAGGAAAGGTCTTCAAACCTGATGGAACCAACACAGCCAGTAAATTTGGGCACTATTGAAAATCCTCGAATAGTCCACCTTGCATAATATTTATCAGAAGAGGAGAAGACACAGTTCACAGAGTTCCTGAAAGAGAATAAGATTAAATTTGCATGGTCTTATACCGATATACCTAGGCTAGATCCTAATCTGATCATGCACCACTTATCTATAGCTCCCGGGATCAAGTCCATGAAACAAAAACTTAGAAAGATGCATCCTCATGTTGCATTATTGGTAAAAGTAGAGCTAGAGAAGTTGTTGAAGGCTAGATTTATCAGAGTCATTGCCTATGCAGGATGGATCTCCAATGTGGTCCCCATATCTAAAATTGATAAATCTATCAGGATCTGTACAGACTTCAGAGACTTGAAAAAAGCCTGTCCAAAAGATGACTTCCCTCCACCTAACATTGGCTTGATCATAGACCTCAAAGCAGGCTACCAAATGTATTCTTTAATGGATAGATTCTCGGGCTATAATCAAATCAAAATTGCCCCTGAGGATCAAGAAAAAATTGCATTTACATGCACATGGGGCACCTTTTGCTGGAACATCATGCCTTTCAGGTTAAAGAACTTCTGTGCAGCATATCAAAGAGCCATGACAACTATATTCCATGACATGATGCACAAGAACATGGAGGACTATGTACACAACACATTGGCTAAATCCAAAGAAAGAGGTACTCACATTGCTTACTTAAGAAAGATATTGGATCGAATGGAACAGTTCCAACTCAGGCTCAACCCAAAGAAATGTGCCTTTGGGGTCCAATCAAGGAATCTCCTAGGATTCATTGTTTTAGCAAAAGGAATTGAGGTAGACCCCACTAAAGTTAAGGCTATACTAGAGATGGCTCCTCTGCCCAACATCAATCAAATGAGGACCTTACAAGGAAGACTTCAGTCCATCAAGAGATTCATGTCCCAACTTGAAGATAGGGCACAACCCTTTACTAAATTAATACATAAAGGGGTTACCTTCAAATGGGATGAACACTGTGAAGAAAACTACAGAGAATTGAAAGGATACCTGGCTACTCCTCCTATTCTTATGACACCTATTCATGGAAAGCCCTTACTCCTATACATTTCATCTATAGCTACATCCCTATGAGTATTACTAGCTCAAGAAGATGAAACAAAGAAAGAAAGAGCTATCTACTATATTAGTAGAAAATTGGTCGCCTATGAGCTCAATTATAGAATTATTGTAAAAGAATGCTTAGCAATCATCTTCGCATCACAAAAATTAAGACACGACATGCTCTCTCATGTAGTGAGGCTATTGCTAAGATAGATCCTCTAAAATATATCCTAAGAAGAACAACATTAACAGGATGTTTGGCAAAATGGGTCCTGATTCTAAGTGAGTTTGACATTGAATATGTAGAATGAAGAGCTATCAAAGGACATGTCCTTGCAGATCAATTGGCTGATTCACCACTCCAGGATGATGAACCTTTAATAATTGAATTCCCTAATGAAACCATCATGCATCTAACTAAATATCCATGGAAGATGTACTTTGATGTTTCATTCACTCAACAAGGCTCTGGAGAAGGGGTCCTATTCATAACTCCTCAAGGTTACAAGATTCCCAAATCTTACAAATTGATGTTTCCATGCACCAACAATATTTTAGAATATGAAGCATTGGTAAACGGCCTTAAGCTAGCTATGGAGTGGAAGATTGTAGAGTTACATGTGTATGGTGACTCCTAACTAATTATCAATCAGGTCAATGGGGAGTATCAAACAAAAGATGAGAAGTTGATGCCCTACAAGCAACTAGTTGATGACCTGAAGAAGTACTTTGTCTTCGTCACCTTCCAACATATACCAAGATTGGAGAATAAAGATGCAAATCCTATGGCTACCTTGGCATCCATGTTACAACTGGAAGAACATCAATTCTGCTATGACTTCTTGGTAGAAGAACTATCCTATCTTGCCTTTGATACCCCTGAATACCAGGTAATATGTACTTTGAACACCCCAGACCAATCTCGGTATGCCAATATCATTGCTTACCTTTTTGACCAAACTATCCCTAACAATCTATCTAGAAATGAGAAAAGATCCCTGATTAGGACAACATCGTGTTATGTCCTCATAACTAACAACCTATATCAACAAGCTCTCAACGGTACACTTCTTCGGCGTTTAGAACTCAAAGAGTCTGATCTCGCATTAAAAGAAGTCAATGAAGGTGTATGTGGATCACACTCGAACAAATTTTCATTAGCAAAGAAACTACTCAGAGTAGGCTATTACTGGCCTACCATGGAGAAAGATGCTATTCAATTTTCAAAAACTAGTCATAAATGCCAGGCACATGGAAATCTCATCCATGCTCCTACTAGAGAACTTATACCTTTCATAACACATTGGCCATTTCAGCAACGGGCCTTTGACTTGGTTGGACAAATATATCCCAACTCTTTAAATGGACACAAGTTCGTCATTACATCCACTGAGTATTTCACAAAGTGGGTCAAGGCCATGCTGCTAATCAAAGCCACTGGCAAACAGGTGGCTATGTTCATTCTGAACTACATTATTTGTAGTTATGGGATACCCTCTTCAATTGTAATAGACAATGGGGGCCAATTTAAGAATCAAGACATTGATGACCTTTGTGAACAGTTCCATATCACTCAACATTGCTCCTTGATATATTACCCTCAAGGTAATGGACAAGCTGAGGCATCTGAGGCATCTAGCAAAAATATTCTAAAAATCCTACACAGAAATGTTAGTAAGTCTGGCCGAGACTGGCATCTACAACTGAATCTGACACTATAGGCCTACAGAACAAGCATCAAAACACCAACTGGAGCCATGCCATTTGATTTAGTCTATGACACTGAAGCAGTATTACCTATTGAGGTTGAAATGCCATTTTTGCAGATATCTTTACAAGGTCTGGTTACTGATGAGCAATACCGCATTGATCAGTTGAATTCTTTAGACCTACTAGATGAGCACAGACAATAGGCGTTCAATCACCTCAAGGTGTACCAAGCATGTATGTCCAAAGGCTACAATAAGAAGGTCAAACCACGCAAATTTGAAGTGGGAGATCTCGTCCTCAAATAGAATCCTAAGAACCAACCTAACAGAGAACAGAAAGGAAAGTTTGAACCTAACTGGCTGGGACCTTATGTTATCACTGCCACTTTTGGGACTGGAGCTTATCAACTGGATACACCTAAAGGAGATGTTCTTCTAGATCCTATCAACACTCTACATTTGAAGTGATTCTACACTTGATGTTTGGCTAGCAGATCCTGTACAACAAAAAGTTTTTACAAAATACCAAAAACATTCAGAAAATTGATCCTAAAGAAATCCAAAAATAATGGAAAAGGTCCTGCAGAAAGGGGTATCCTTGGTGAAAACATGGCAAGCAGGCACCTTGATACTACAAAAACATTCAAAAAAGCAAAAATAGAAAAAAAATGGAAAAAGAGAAAAGTGCCTTGATGAGCACCTAGTAAAACAGGCATCTTGGTAGCAAAAAAAGAAAGAAAATATCTTACCGAGTGGTGAAAACCTAGCAATTAGGTGTCACTTGTGTTCTGCACTCCATATATCACTGCACTACTGATACTAGGCCTTCACAATTATGCCTGTGCCCAAATTCTGACGTCATTTCCTAAATGGCTCTCTTATCCTCGCTTGGGATTTGTCTGCATTTACATCTTAGGAATAAGTCATTCTACACTGGGGGCATCTTTGTTGGCATGGTAGGTTGCGGTTGCTAGGTTTCTCTAGGATGGTTTTCCTCACGAACACATTGTTTCCTGATACATACAAAATGTTGTCACTTTCCAAAACAAGGGTGTCTTTTCAAAACATCACATATCCAGACATGACATCTACATTAACGGAGTTCCTACAAGGCTATATTGGATCGTAAACATGAATGGATTATCCTATCAATGCACAGGCATGGAAACACCATATTGCTTTTATTCCAATTTTTTGATTGATGAATCTTTACTGTGTTTAACATATGAATGAACAAGTATTACTTAAACACATAGTTTGATATTGGTTTGGTTATGATTCTTTCATGTCCTGATGATGTTTTCAACTAGGGGCATCTAAGTAATTATAAATTTTATTTGATTGATTCACAATTGATGATTACTTATGTCTTCTTAGTTACTCAATGACATCTGCGCACAGACAAAGAGTCATGAGGATAGGGGGCATAATGTTTTATTTATTTTCTATGTATGGTGATTGTTCCAAATGATCCTATAAATTTCACCTAACTTGGATGTTTATGGTAAGAGCTACCACTATGAGTGGATAGCCGCATATATCTCGATCTTTGTTATGTGTAAACTACGGTGAGTTTGGAACAATTTCCTTGTCTGTTTTCTAACTCAGATTCTCACTAAGTTATACGAAGCATAATGTACCCAAGGATATGAATTTTCAAGGTCATTGCGGGTCCAATATCTTGCCTTACACACATTCTAAGATAATAAAAGGAAGGTGACTATTTTGTTATCTTGGCTTCTATGCCTTGATGCGTAAGTCTATTTCTGACATTTCAATAAAACATAGTATTCATACTTTCATAATATCAGTGGGTATTAGTGATTATTGTACTATATGATGGTATCCGTTCCAAAAGCACCCAATGATGATAAAATATTCCAATATCTGCAAATTAGTGACAGTCCTAAGAGTTTGCATGTAGCTGCATTTAGAGATTGCATGATGCATTTTTTTGAAAGAAAAACATAATGATTTGAGCTCAAACTCCTTTCTATTTTTAATTCATCTAAAATCCAAGATATTTAAATATCCATGATTCCTGAAATCTCTAATCTATCAGGAATGAAATTGAACTCGCATTTTAAACATGATTAACTTGGTAGTCGTGTGTTTACTCTTAACACACCCCCATTTATTCACTTCTTCTAATCCATTCTTACTTAATCTAACCATTCCTACAAGTGATACATTCTTTCAACAGAGGGATTTCATTCTTTTTCCTTCAATTTCATTCTTGAGGGGGCATGATCACACTATCATCAAATTTTTTCTTGAAACAACATTAAAAATGACTTTGTTATCAAACAAACTAGGGACATGACAATTTCCTTAACTAAGTCAGGACTGCTGGATAGAAAGATTTGGTTCTCATAAGATGGATATCTCATGTTCCCTCATTTTAAAAGATTCTTATTAAGCTCCTAGAAGCTTCTTACTGACTTTTGGATGACAACCAAGTTCAGAATCAGTATTATCAATCTTTGGACGACAACTAAGTTCAGAATTGGTATCTTTAGAATCTTTTATTGACCTTTGTATGACAACCAAGTTTAAAGTCAATTCTATCAGTTTAGTTCGATCAAGTGTGAGACTGATCTCATCAACATTTCGTTTGACAACCAAGAACGAAATTCTCAATCTTTTTGAAGTCAAAAATAAAAAAATTTCTTTGAATCAATGCGCTACTCGCACATCAATTCAAAGAGGGGCAAATGTAACCACCTAGATTTGGTCTGCTTCTACTATAGACCCTATTTTCCCTAAGTGTGATCATACCCCCAATTATGTCCAAACGACCTTGTTACTGCTTGACATAATTCTTTTGAAATCAATTTAATCTCCTAAAGTGATCAAATCACTAAATTATTTACATTTAGCCAAAATCAAAATCAATCAAATACATGGCTAAAAATGATTAATTTGCTAGGAATTAAATAAA
>MU227106.1:615463-641552 GCA_018584345.1 Thuja plicata
GAAACTTAATTGAATAATTGAACTTCCTAAGGCCAATATTACTGTTGAAGCTTTGACTAGACAAAATCTGCTCAGTCTGCATTTGGAAATAAACCTTTTTAGCAACCAACTTTACTCCACATATACTACAAATTCCTATTTTTGTTCTAACCCGCAACTCAGCAAAGCTGCCAGTTGTGGTTTGGGCTCGAGTTCAGATTTAAGGGCTTGGTTTGCGGGTTTGGGCAAATCTTTTTTTTGGATAATGAAAAAAAAAAGATTCACATTTGGCCCAAAGCATCAGCAATATTTAATACATTTTTTATAAGGAGCTTAGCCCGTGCACTTAAACAATTAGCTTTCCACCTAATCAAACAAGCATGCATGTTAATTTAAACGATCTCACACCTCATCCTCAAATGTCAACCATTATCCTATTCTCTAAGACCTGAGCACATAAACATTAATTATGTGCCCAAACCCAACAATTCAGCTCATTAGCTCCTTGCGTAAGGCAAGAAAGTAAAAACAGTTAGGTTGGGCAAAGAAATGTTTCATAGTCGACATTGAACATGGTTGGTATGGATCGACAAGGACGGCAGTGCTACCATAATATCTGGTACAAACCCACCCACCACAAAACAAAAAAGCTCAAATCTCACCTCATTCATGCATTCTTAACCTTCAATCTGGCATGTGCCCACAAATTATTATATTCCTCTGGGCGACCATTTAAAACATATAAATATATAAATATATAAACTATTAATATAAATACCAGACAAATGTTAGACAATCGGGACGAATGTTTGAAGCTCTTGCATTATATGGTTGACCTTTCCGATCATATTAAAAAATATAAACCCCTTCTCCAAAAAAAAAATGAGAAGGATTGAATGTTAAATTGATTGGCATGTCGTCAATAGTGATTTGGTTTAATTGACAGAATCACTGAACCCACAGCGTACCGGTAAAAGTAGAGGACATAATGGAGGAATGCAAGACTTTTTTCTTTGCTGGCAGACAAACCACATCAAATATGCTCACTTGGACCATAGTTCTTCTGGCTATCCGTAAAGAATGGCAACAAATGGCAAGAAAACAAGTTTTGGAGGTTTGTGGAGAAAATGTACCAGAAAGCCCTCGGTTTGGTCCCTGTGAAAGCTCCTTTCAGTGAAATGGAATAAAAAAATGAAGTGTTTGGTTGCTGTGAAAGCCGTCCTCCTCTGCAATACCGTTTGGTCACTGTGAAAGCCCGCGGTTTGGTCAAGCTCCTTTCGGTGAAATGAAATAACTTGGCTCGATGTTATCCTCCCTTCCTCGGGTTCAGTCAGAATTCATAGGGCATCGCACTTAGGGCCAATTTTGATTTGTCTTGGCACCCGATTGACAATGCTGGTGCACCAGTGTGTACCTTCAAATTGGCGCAAACACGAAAGGAATAAACAAATGAAGTGTTAGCTCTCTTTTTTACTTTATATTATGACCGTTGGTCTCAATTTCGACCAATACCGTGTTGGTCAAAATTGAGACCAACGGTATTGGTCGAAATTGAGACCAACACGGACATGTATTTAAAAAAAAAAAAGTTTTCCTTCTCTAATGCGACCAACTAAACATTTTTATTTGATGGTCAAAATTTTTGGTCAAAATTTGGGGTAAAATGTACTAGTGTATCATGAACCTTATCATCGCTGAAATAGAAATGAACCTCCTAGATGATAATGTGTTCATTTGGATTGGTACTTTCTACCTCATCCAAATCAAATTATGCATGTCTATAGGTCACTTGCACAAATATTACAACTTTGTCAAAATGATAATAGTGAGCTTGAAGCTCTGATTGAGGGGAGAATGTATAGTTCTCAAAGAAATCTACAACTGAAAGAATACTAGGTGGAAAACAATTTTTGGAATCACGAAACTGTTTAGCTTTCCATCTTGCACCATGACAATGCTGGATATGTGGATAAATGATAGTACGAAACCTGGTCATAAACTCAAGGTAGGGCAATTCGCTATCCTTCAATATAATTTTTTTGGATTCATCTCCAGTCTTAGTTCAGTATGTCTCATATTCAAATCTCTTCCACAAAAATGGCATTGCAATATTAATATTCTCAATTTGCAATGGAAAATTATGTAAATCTCCACAATCACTGCATGCACTCTTTATACATTGTACTTTGAACTCATCTAAATTTTCTAATTTCTCACATTAAATAGACCTCGCAAATTGTGTTGTACTTCCAGGGATGTCCATATATGAATTAAGTACTACCATAACCTTTTTATATGATTACAAATATAGATGAAACGCAACATGATTTTGGCAACAACAAGTTTCACGTACCTTATTTATGCGTACAAAGAAAGGGTGCAACCTCTCAAACATTCGTTGACATATTTTCACATCTGAAAATTCTTGTTTGAATGCTTCAAACAATTCGCTTTGTGTTATATCTATAAAATGTTTTGGATGTGCAGTTTTCATACCGGTCTCTTCATCTTTCATCTATATAGTATCCCTTATATTAGAAGAAACATGAGAGTGAGCGGTCCAATATTGAATAACCTATCTTTTTACATCTTCAGAAATTTTTTCTTTTTGAGGAAGTCTACAAATATTAACCCAATTCTTTTGAATATTTTCATCTAACATATTTCTCTTCCTAATATATCTTTGAATAGTTCTTCTAGATACATTCAGTAAATTAGAAATTGCATGTACTTGTTTTCTCTATGTCAACCTCCTACTAGATAAAGTAGTCATCAATGATCTACGTGCAACACTTAAATTGTCTCCTCGACTTGAGTTGTTAATGTCGTTTAATGCATCTTGCAAATGTTCAACTATTGTTTGATTTACATTCTCTCTTGAGTTTTTGTTGTTATCAACACCTAACAACTCCAAAATAGGAGTCATTTCTTTTTTCCTGAATAACCTAGCAAATAATTTTGCTTTTCCAATCAAAATTTTATTTTGAAAATATTCATCCCAAATCTTTTTGCATTTTTTATTTATTGTGCTTTTAGGTACCAATTCGTCAAATAAAAATTGACTAAAAAATGAATCGTCATCCATCTCCATCAAATTGCCCATGTCAAAAGATATATTTCCATCAATTTGTTCCCCTACTTGAATTGGATCTTCTTGGACTTCAACAGGTTCATCTTCATTTGTATGACCTTTCATTTTGTCATCCCTTATTCAGTCATATTTTCTTGTTCTATTCCTTTTATTCCCCATTGCACAATTTGTTCAAATTGAGAGCTTCGATTCACTTGCATACACAAAACCATATACAATTGGTAAAAAAATCAAAAATAATATTGATAAGTTCATAATTTAATATTGAACAGTGCTTTAATTAAAAACACGAAAAAAATCTCAAAAAAAAAAAAAAAAGTGCAAATAATACAAACCTTCTTGATAATCTTAATTCTTAGTTGTCCTTTAACACCCAAAAATACACCTTTAAAACAATTAAAAAAATGATTTTATTAAAAACACATTTTTTAATTCAGAATAATTGATAATTGCTTTTAAATTATTTTAAAAAAACTTTTATATATATCAACTTTGAGGGTCGTGGTCATCCACGCGACCATGTTTGGTTGGCCTTAGTTTCGGCCGAAATAGTTTCGGTCGGAACTATTTCGGCCGAAACTACTTATGTGGCATCCCATGTGGTAGCCAAATAAGCAAAAAAAAAGGGAAACTTGGTAACACGTCATTTTTGGGGCTTATTTGTCCACCAAAACTGAATTATTTTTAAAATATTAAAATACCCTTTTGTAGAGCTCTGAGTCTAGATTATGGTCATATAATTTTTATAGTATTTTGATTAAATATAATATATTATAAGTTAAAAAATCTTCAAGTACGTATTTTAACATTGAAGAACATGCTCGTTTGAAAAAAAAAAAAAATATAGCAAATCATGTCGGAAGATTTTAAAACTTATATTTAACACTAGAGGAGAGAGTCCTCTTCAAGAATATATAATTTTTTTTGTATTTGGTGTAGATTTGCTAGAGAAAATTAGGTAGGAGACAAAAATAGTTAATTTCAGGTAAATCGGACTTTGAATAGTTATAATAAATAAAATATACATCGAAAACCAATCTTTCATTTTTTTTGCACTATCTGTACATGTCATCTAAAATATATTTTGAAATCAGAGGAAAAATAGATTATTTACATATATTTTGTTGGTGGGATCTAGACCCTTGATTTTCAACATTTTTCAACAATTAAAAAATGGACTTCAAAAATTAAAAAACTATGTCAATTCTTATTCAAAAAAATTTCAAAAAATTATAGGCATAAACTACACATTTCATTAGTTTACATCATTTTCAAATTCTAAACACAAATACTTCTTTTATGTCGTTAAATTTTAACTACTTTGCATGTCGTGGTCCTCTTCCTTTGTAAAAGTGTGATGCAAGTTTGTACTTTTACCCTACTAGAGCAATTCCAATGATAATATCTATCAAAATCCTTCTCCTCTTAAGCTTTGATGGATGTCTATACCATGTTCTTAAGAATCTTATTGTCACAAACGGGGAGTACCATTTGGTGCATATCTTACAATCATGGCACTCCATGAAATCATATTTTTTGGAGGCATTTTGTTGAACAATTACAAAATTCTCTATGCCTCCACATTTTGCGTACATGTCTACTAGGGTAGTTGCAATATAGAATCTAACAAACTTCCTATATCCTTTATCATTACACATATTTCATGCCCTGTTCCAAAGCTCCCATATTCACACACACAGAGAGCTTGTTGGCAAAGGTTCTAGGGTTTAGCCTTACAACTGCCAATTGAATTTTTTTGAAACTTTCTCAAGCCTTTTCAAAAAACCCATTTTGCATATAATATGTAAGGAAAAATATTATCTATTTTTATGGCTTGGGATATCGGTTATGTTTTATTCTTATGTCTTTTAAATCACAGTAAAAATATTATAAAATGAGAAAAGGGGAAAAAATAGTTTATGCATACAAACAAATATATGATGAAATCCATCCTTGAAATAATAAAAAAGAAAAAAAAATCTAGAGGATAGAATTTTAAATAGACCAGAGCTCCTCATCCACAACAACACAATCAACAAGGTTATATCTTGTTCAGTAATTTCTATACACTTTCTATAGCTCCAATGTAGTTGCATCGACATCCTTTTCTTTATTGATTTCTAATCCTATAAAAGACACATCAAAAGCTTTCTGCTTGATACTTTCTGATATTCCTGCATTAGAACTAGCTGGCTTAAGATTGTGTGAGATGTCTGCATTAGAATCCTTCGAATAGAAACTATATGAGATGATCCTAAATCTCTCGATTAGTAGCTATTAGAATGTTGGATGAGCAAGCTCACTGCAACATCATAGAAGAACAATTTATTAGATGGATTCCAATCAGAATCATGATATAATGTATGTAACTTTCCTACATCAAAACAAGTCACTGATTTTGTTAAATATGGACAGGAACAAACAACTTGTTTTCGACTTTCAGTAGCAGAGAGGTGTTAAACAAAAACTTCAAGCATGTTTGTAGACATGTGTAGAAAATTGGATGCACATAAAAATCACGTGGACTATTTGACAAATGCCTCAAAGAAATGTGGTATTCTAGAATGACACTTTAAAAAGATTAAAGGGAATAATCTAGTTGACAATTGTAAAGAAAAATTCCAAAAACCTGCACCAAAATAGGACAAGTGTATGGAGATAAATTCACAATGCTAATGTTAGAATGAATTTAGAATAACTAAGAGGGGGGGATGAATCAGTTATCCTCAGGTCTAGATGTGCCCATTTAAACTTTATACCAATTTGAACAACTCAGATCTGGTCGACAACAATAACATAAAATAACAACATACATATGCAGTTTACTGTTCATATGTAATCAACTTGTAGAAACCTAATAGTAAAACACAACATACATATTCACACAAGTTGACACCAGTATTTAATGTGAAACCCAATATGGGAAAAACCACCAATAACATGCTATCAAGTTTTCACTCTTCTGAAGTGAGCTCTGTTAGGAGCCAACCCTGTTAAAGGTTACAAAACACATTGTTAAATGTGACCTCATTAAAGGATTTAACCACCCTATCAGGAGTGGCCTTGTTAGAGGACATAGAACATTCCACCTGAATGTCACCTTGCTAAAAGGATTTATAAAATGACTTTTAGGTCAACTTGGTTAAAGGATCTTGACTGATACAATGGTTAGAAAGTAATCAGCAGGTGTGATCTGATACATACAACTTACTTTGCAAATCCAGATCCAATTCAGCTCTAATGCTAATTCACCGAGTGGCCTCCATTCTCATTTCAATCTTCAGATCTTCTTGGAAATCTATCAAGAAATCACTCTCACAGCTCTCTGCTTCTTTGTTCACCCTTCTCTACTTTGATCATGCCAACCAGTCAATTAAATATGGAATCCTCTTGCATACACACATACACATACACACATCATCAATAACCTCTTAAGGTTATCATATACCTCTTCATCTAGGTCAGATAAATCTTTTGCCTCTTAATCAAGATCGTAGATCTTAGGTTAGGTCAGATCCAATGGATCTTTCCATCATTATATTTAATTTATTTCTCCAAACAATCACTAATTGAATCTTTGATCCATGTATTAATTATGGTTACCCATGCATTTAAATAGTGTGGATCAATCGTGCTTATCCTTAATTAACTTTACATATCCCAATAAAACCAACTATGTCGGCCATAGATCTCAAATCTCAACAATTATCAAAATACTGTTGCTTGGCCAACACTGTGTTCTTCTGCTTGGTCATCATTGTTTTCCTCAGCAATTTACTGACGCTCGATCAACACTAGAAATTATGTTCAACATACACTAGTGCTCAGTTGACACAAACTTGCTCGGCAACAACTATTCTCAGTAAAGTGTCATCAATAGATAAACAACATAGTACTTTGCCAATGTGCCAACTGATCAAGTACCCTTATGATTTCCCATAACTCAACCATTCCACTTGGTCTTCTTGTTAAATCTACCTCATCAATTAATAGATATGGTACTCAAACAGATAGCAATAGTCTCACCAATTAAGGTTTGACATCAATGACAAAAAAACAATTATTTCCATTGTAGCTTTCCAACAATCTCCCTCTTTGGCATTGATGGCAACACTAAACAATAAAACAATAATTTTCAACCATAGTTACCATACAATCCAAAAAGTCTGCATGTGTTCCTTGATATGAACAAATATTCATTAATGTCTTTAGCTTCATTCTGGTTCTCATCTTGTAAAACTTTTCTCCCTCTGTGTCTGTGATCACACTAAAATCTTTCTGTTTCTGTCCATTTGTAGACTCCCTCTTTTATTAATCTCTCCCTTTTTGACAACAATCTCTTTTTCAGTAATCTCTTCCTTTTTCTCTAAGTATAGTAAACTCTCCCTCTTTCAGTAAACTTCTCCCTCTTTGATAACAATGCCAAAGATGTTGACATCTTCATCATGCAAATTCTTCTATTCTAAACTCTGTATCATGCTGTTCCTATCATCTTACTTATGATTGATCCTCTTTTCTATCTTTGTCTGTCTTTCACAACTTTAGGCAACATCCTAAAGTGTGACTGCCTGTGCATCAATGTGTCAAATATTCTAAGTATAACATTTGATGCAACAGTACCATTATGAACTAATTAGCCTTAGTTAGGGGAATCATCCCTAATTTACCTCGCAGATACTCATGAGCATCCTTGGGTAGTGCCTTTGTAAATATGTCTGCTAAATGTTCTTTAGTATTCACATATTCCAGTCTCACTTCATTTTTCTGAACTAGCTCTCTCAAGTAATGATACTTGATACCTATATGCTTTGTCTTAGAGTGCATCACAGGGTTCTTAGAAATATTAATGGCACTCGTGTTATCACAATATATGACAATTGGTTCTATGATCTCCTCTTTCATACCATTAAGTAGTATCTTCAACCAGACAATATTAGAAAAATTAACTGTTGCTGCCACATACTCAGCTTCAGCTATAGATTGTGAGGTGCAATTCTATTTCTTTTGTGTCCATAAAACCAATCTTTTTCCTAGAAGAAATGCTCCACCTATGGTGCTTTTCCTGTCATCTACATTTCTAGCCCAATCAGAGTCAGTATAAACTCTAAGCTCAAACTTATCATTATTTTTGTAGTATAGACCATATTCATCTGTTCCTTTCAAATATCTCATAATCTTTTTTACCGCCATCATATGTGTTTCTTTGGGATTAGCAGAAAATATTGTAACAATTCCAACAACTAGTGCAATATCAGGTCTACTGTATACGGCATATTGCAGCTTTCCGATCATTGATATGTAAAGGGTTTGATTCACTTCTTTTGTAACATCATTTTTTGTTAACTTCTGTCCAGTAGCCATGGGTGTACTCAGTGGTTTTGAATCTTCCAGTCCAAAAAATTTTAGTATCTCCTTGACATATTTTGATTGAGTAATATAGATACCATTCTTCATCTGATATATTTTTAAGCCAACAAATTTTTTTATCTCACCAAACATAGACATTTCAAATTGATTTTGCATCTCTTTTGCAAATGCTTGGCATAACTCATCTTGTCCACTAAATATAATGTCATCAACAAAAATTTCAGCCAATAAAGTATCTTTACATTTCTTTGTCTTCAAATATAGATTTATGTTGTCATTGGTTCATGCAAATCCAATCTTTATCAAGTAATTGTGCAATCTCTCATACCATGCTCTTGGTGCTTGCTTCAATCCATATAGTGCTTTGTGTAATCTGCAAACCATGTTCCTCTTACTTGGGTCTACAAATCCTTCAGCTTGTTCAATGTACACTTATTCTTCTAATATTCCATTTAGAAATGTTGACTTCACATCCATCTGATAAACTTTAAAACCTCTGTAGGTTGCATATGCAAGTAATTTTCTTACTCCTTCCAATCTTGCAACTGGGGAAAATGTTTCTCCATAATCAATTCCTTCCTCTTGTGCCTAACCTTTGCATACCAATCTAGCTTTGTTTCTTGTTACCTCTCCATGTTCATTCAACTTATTTTTGAATACCCACTTAGTGCCAACTATATTTTTGTCATTCTGCCTAGGTACAAGTGTCCAAGTCTTATTCTTCTCAATCTATTCAATTTCTTCATTCATGGCTTGTATCCAATCTTCATTTTCTATGGCATATTTTACTGTTTTAGGCTCAAAATCACATAACAAGCATGTACCGTCTCTCAACTTGCCTCTTTTCATAATTGCAGAATCCTTTGATCCTATGATTTGATCAGGTTTGTGGTTCCTCATCACATACTTTTCTAGAGTAGGATCTTTTTCTGCTTCAGGTTGATCATTCATTTTCAATTAAGGTTGATTCTGTTACTCGACATCTCCATCAGAGAGCTCAAAAATTACCTCTTGTTGCTCGACATCCTCATTCTGTGACTCAGCAGGTGCTAGCTATTGCTCGACAACCTCATTCTCAAGTTCAGGTAATGTATTAGAATCTTCCTCATCCATATAGATGAATTATTTGTAACTCTCAGGTTCCTGTGTGCTTTCAGCTTCATTTCTTTCTGTATACTCATCAATTCTAACATTTGCACTTTCCACAATTTTTTTAGTGTTAGAATTCAAACACTTATATGCTTTACTCTTAGTTGAATAAACAAGAAATATGCCTTCCTCACCTTTAGCATCAATTTCTCCATTTCTGTTATCCTTTAGTATGAAAACTTTTCTTCCAAAAACTTTGAAATATTTTACATTAGGTGCATATCCATACCAAAGCTCATAAGGTGTAGCAATAGTACCTTTCTTGACTTGTACTCTATTTAGGGTATAGATTGATGTACTTACAACTTCTCTCCAATATTTATGTGCAAAATTCTTCTCCACCATTAATGTTCTAGCACAATCCATGATAGATCTATTTCTTCTCTCAGTAATACCATTCTGTGGTGGTGTTCTAGGTGTGAACATCTATCTTTTTATCCCTCGGTCATTGCAGAACCTATTAAACTCGTTAGAAATAAACTCACCTCCTCTGTCAGATCTCAAACATCTTAGACTTTTACCTATCTCCTTTTCAACTTTTTCCAAGTACCACTTAAATAACTGGAATGCATCAGATTTTTCTTTAAGAAACATAACAGTCATCATTCTTGAGTAATCATCAACAAATAGAATTAAATATTTATCTCCACAGTAAATGTTCTCACCAATGGGACCACAAAGGTCAGCATAACTAATTCCAATATTTCCTCAGAAGTATGAGTCTTGCTCTTGAAACTGGATTTAGTCATCTTTCCCAATTGATATTTCTTACATATTGCATTTTTAGGTTTCTTTAACTTAGGCAGCCCTCTAACCTTTTTTAATTTTCTTATGCTTACCAAGTTATCAAAGTTTACATGACACAACCTTTTATGCCATAACCAAATATCATTATATTGTGCAAACAAGGATGTCTCATCAGCTAAATCCAAATAGAACAACTTACCTTTTGTTTGCTCACCACTTCCAACTAGTTCTCCAGTGGCATCATACATCTTTGCCTTCTTGTGATAGAATTCAACTCTGTAACCAGAAGTATTCAGTTGTGAAACACTTAATAAATTATAGTTAAGATCATCAACCCAATATACATTTTCACATCTGATCTTGTCAGTGAAGTTAATTGATCCTTTCCCTTTAACAAGACATGGTGCATCATTGCCAAATTTAACATAACCACCATTAAACTGATCTAGGGTCTCAAATTTATCTTTATCACTAGTCATGTGATGTGAGCAACCATTGTCAATAATCCAACGGTCACCTTTACTCATATAAGAAATTAATGCAGTTTTCTCATCATCATCAGAATCATCTTTCATAGAAACATACACAACTTTTATATCATTTTCATCAGATTTGTTAGAATCATTGCCAGAGGCTTCTTCAGCTATATAGCAATATTTCTTACCTTTGTCTTTGTCATCCTTATACTTTCTGAATTCTGAGTCATACTTTTTGTCTTTGTACTTGTTGTCTCTTCTTTCATCTTTGTCATTCTTATCAGGACATCTAGCAACAATATGACCAACTTTGTTACATAAAAAACAAATGATAGGAAGTTTACCTTTGAATTTTCCTTTTCCTATAGATAGTCTTCTTGCCATAAGTAATTCAAGTTATTCCAGATCATCATCTGTAGTGTCGCTGTCATTGTTCACACATTTATTTCTTTTCTTTCATTTGTTAAGGACCAACTGGGATCTGAATGCAGATTCAATAGCTTGTGGAGTGTAGTTGTCAAAATTTGACATTTCAAATGTAGTAAGTCTTCCTACCAGACCTTCCAAAGTCAAATTATTATTAGGAGTACATCTTAACTCTTGAATTGTAGAGACTCTAATAGAATATACATGAAGAAGTGTTCTCAGTACCTTGCTCATAATGGTGTTATTGTCAATGGTTCCCTTAGATCCTCTAATAGAATTTACAAATTCCTTTATCCTACCAGAATATTGCACTATATTTTCTCCTTCTTGCATTTTCATTTCATCAAATTTACCTCTTAAACTTTCATAAATTTGGCTCTCAATACATTTGTATCACCTCAATAGATGGTTGCAAGGACATCCCACATTTTATTTGTAGTTATACAATTATTTATGTCTTCAAACTCATGATAGTTTAGAGATGATGCAATCTCCAGGATTGCTTGATTGTGTTCCTGATTTTCTCTTAAATGTCTAGCTGTGGCAGGTGCAGTGGGGGCTACATAATCATGTTCAACATAGTGCTTAGCAGCATCGCCAATACTAGCCAGATGCAATTTCATCAAACTCTACCATGCAGGGAAATTCTCTTTGTTCAACTTTGGTACCTCCTTTTTATACATCTTGATCTTTTGCTCCAAGTAGCTTCAAACTATTTTCAAGAGACCAAAGCTATGATACCAATTGTTAGAATGAATTTAGAATAACTGAGAGGGGGGGGGGTGAATCAGTTATCCTCAGGTCTAGATGTGCCCATTTAAACTTTATACCAATTTGAACAACTTAGATCTGCTCAGTAACAATAACATAAAATAACAACACACATATGCAATTTACTGTTCAGATGTAATCATCTTATAGAAACTTAACAGTAAAACATAACATAGATATTCACACAAGTTGACACTGATATTTAATGTGGAAACCCAATATGGGAAAACCACCAATAACATGCTATCAAGTTTTCACTCTTCTGAAGTGAGCTTTGTTAGGAGCCAACCATGTTAAAGGTTACAAAACACATTGCTAAATGTGACCTGGTTAAAGGATTTAATCACCCTATCAGGAGTGGCCTTGTTAGAGGACATAGAACATTCCACCTGAATGTCACCTTTCTAAAAGGATTTATACAATGACTGTTAGGTCAACCTGGTTAAAGGATTTTGACTGATACAATGGTTAGAAAGTAATCAACAGGCATGATCTGATACATACAACTTACTTTGCAAATCCAGATCCAATTAAACTCTAATGCTAATTCACTGAGTGGGCTCCATTCTCATTTCAATATTCAGATCTGCTTGGAAATCCATCAAGCAATCACTCTCCCAGCTCTCTGCTTCTTTGTTCAGCCTTCTCTGCTTTGATCATGCCAATCAGTCAATTAACCATGCAATCCTCTTACATACACTTCATACACATACATACATCATGAATAACCTCTTGAGGTTATCATATACCTCTTGATCTAGGTCAGATAAATCTTTTTCCTCTTAATCAAGATCGTAGATCTTAGGTTAGGTTAGATCCAACAGATCTTTCCATCATTACATTTAATTTATTTCTCCAAAGCAATCACTAATTGAATCTTTGATCCATGCATTAATTACGGTTACCCGTGAATTTAAATAGCGTGGATCAATCATGCTTATCCTTAATTAACTTTACATATCCCAATAAAATCAACTATGTCGGCCAGAGATCTCAAATCTCAACAATTACCAAAATATTGTTGCTCGGCCAACACTGTGTTCTTCCACTCAGTCATCACTATTTTCCTCGGCAATTTACTGATGCTCGGTCAACATTATAAATTATGCTCAACATACACTGGTTCTCGGTCGACATAAACTTGCTCGGAAAAAATTGTTCTCAGTAAAGTGTCATCAAAAGATAAAAGACACATTACTTTGCCAATGTGCCAACTGATCAAGTACCCCTATGATTTTCCATAACTCAACCATTCCACTTTGTCTTCTTGTTAATCTCCTTCATCAATTAATAGATATGGTACTCAAATCTAGATAGAAATAGTCTCAGCAATTAAGGTTTGACATCAATGACAAAACAACAATTATTTCCATTGTAGCTTTCCAACAATCTTTCCAACAGCTAACTTGTCATAAATATTGAAGAATTGCACATCCTATCAATTCAATATATAATTTAATATGTTTAGATTATCATAATTATTTTAGAATTGTAGAGCCTATCAATTCAACATGCAATTTAAGTAACAACACTAGTTTAATCTAAAACATGTTTTCCAATGTTCCCTCTCAAATGAGTAGTTTTGTTTGTTAAATGGCTATTGATCTCCAAAACTGTTCAATAGCCAGCATGAGTATATTTTGTAATAGCGGTCCATCTAGACCAAGCACTGTACAACATAAAATATTCATTATCACAAGTATGTGGAATCTAGAGTAATACAGGTGCCTTCTTTTATTGCACTTAACAAAATTTGAGTTATATATATAGTTTTTTGGACAACAAAGTCATTTTAGCTATCTAATACAAACTTAAAAGATAAATTATCCTGATCACAATAATATGTGATATTTTAATATATTATTTAAATATTTTATCTTCAAGAGATTAATCTTTTGAATAAATTTATAATTGGAAATTGATTTTAATCTATTTCAAGAATATTAATAATATTTAAATTAGAAGTTATCTAATATTTATTTATTTTTTATTTTATTTATGAAGGTTTAAATAATTTATACATTTTAAATAATTATTTAATAACAAAGAGTCTTGACATCATAAAAGAGGAGATAAAATATTTGGCTTAGAAAATTTGAATTGAAGAGAAAATTTTAACCAAAGTAAATTAACACATATTTATCTACATCTTTAAATATGAGTATAATCTTAGGCCTCGATACACATAACCATTCCAAAATCAACCTATTTTAGTTTTCAAGATTACAAATTTACTTTGTTGCATTTTTAGTTTTGTTTGTTGCCTACAAGAATCTATTAAATTTATTGTAGGATTTGAGAAATGCTAATCCACAGAACCCAAAGAACCCCAGTATGCAAATACCTATTACAAGAGAGAAGTAGAAAGGAGGGAAAAGAAGAACTCATAATTAATCCAAAAATTTCAAAGAAAAAATTGTATTCCAAGTTATGAAACAATAATTACAAAGTTCAACCTTAAAGGTGAACGAAACCCTAAAAGGATAAAAAACTAGGTTGCACATTAATAATTAACAAAAGAATTAATTATTAATGCACCTAAGAGATAGCTTAAGCATTAAAGAGTAATAAACAAATTAACTAATTAAACCAATATGATTTAATTAATAAGCATAAAATGATGATTACTCTAACACCCCCCTTAAGCTAAGCTCAGGGGGTAAGCTAACCTAGCATAGCTATGAAAGCAAGAAATGGGTCTCGGAAACAAGGCTTGATCAAGTACCCAATACAAGGAAATATTTATAAACCAGAGATAAAGGAGAAAACCTGGTGGGAAAAACCCCTCTCCAAAAAGAGATAGAACAAACATGCTGAAAAAAACATGAAGGAAGGACAATAATATGTGATATTTTAATATATTATTTAAATATTTTATCTTCAAGAGATTAATCTTTTGAATAAATTTATAATTGGAAATTCATTTTAATCTATTTCAAGAATATTAATAATATTTAAATTAGAAGTTGTCTTATATTTATTTATTTTTTATTTTATTTATGAAGGTTTAAATAATTTATACCTTTTAAATAATTATTTAATAACAAAGAGTCTTGACATCATAAAAGAGGAGATAAAATATTTGGCTTAGAAAATTTGAATTGAAGAGAAAATTCTAACCAAAGTAAATTAACACATATTTATCTACATCTTTAAATATGAGTATAATCTTAGGCCTCAATACACATAACCATTCCAAAATCAACCTATTTTAGTTTTCAAGATTACAAATTTACATTGTTGCATTTTTAGTTTTGCTTGTTGCCTACAAGAATCTATTAAATTTATTGTAGGATTTGAGAAATGCAAATCCACAGAACCCAAAGAACCCCAGTATGAAAATACTTATTACAAGAGAGAACTAGAAAGGAGGAAAAAGAAGAACTCAGAATTAATCCAAAAATTTCAAAGCAAAAATTGTATTCCAAATTATGAAACAATAATTACAAAGTTCAACCTTAAAGGTGAACGAAACCCTAAAAGGATAAAAAACTAGGTTGCACATTAATAATTAACAAAAGAATTAATTATTAATGCACCTAAGAGACAGCTTAAGCAATAAAGAGTAATAAACAAATTAACTAATTAAACCAATATGATTTAATTAATAAGCATAAAATGATGATTACTCTAACACCCCCCTTAAGCTAAGCTCAGGGGTAAGCTAACCTAGCACAGCTATGAAAGCAAGAAATGGGTCTCAGAAACAAGGCTTGATCAAGTACCCAATACAAGGAAATCTTTATAAACCGGAGACAAAGGAGAAAACCTGGTGGGAAAAACCCCTCTCCAACAAGAGATAGAACAAACATGATGAAAAAAATATGAAGGAAGGAAGGCCTCAAGAAGACCCCCCAAGGACAACTTCCGTCACCCCAAGCATAGAATGCAACTGAAGATTGATGTTGTAGACAATGTTCAAAGAAAAAATCTCTGAAAGCTTGATTCACATACTCTCCCCCATTATTTGTGTGTATCCTCTAAATAGAAAGACCAGATTGCTTCTCCACAAATGTCTTAAAGATTCAAAATGAATAAAGTACATCACACTTATACTTAATAAATTACATCCATGTGTACCTGGAGAAGTCATCAATGAAAGAAAACACATATCTAGCACCAGAAAAGGAAGGAGTAGGAAATGACATGACATCACTATGTATCAAATCTAGTGGTGCCAAATCATGAGTAGCTCTTCCCTGAGGAAAAGGATCCCTATGTTGTTTTCCAAGAACACAACCCTGACAAACACCATCATTGCAAGAAATCTGTGGAATCCCAAGAAGAAGTTCCTGTGTGCTCATCTGCTAAAGATATCTGTAATTGACATGGCTCAAACGCTCATGCCAAAGCCTGCTGACTGTGTCTGCATGTTCTATAATAGAGGAACTTGTACCATCAGAAGGCTCAAATCCATCAAATCTACATAAGCAGGATGCAGGTTCAATAGTCCTAGTAGCCACAATAATATCAGAATCATGGAGGTCCTGAATAACCACATCATGTGGTGAGAACTCAACTATCTTACCAGATCCAGAGTGGAAAATCTGATAGATGGACAAGAGGTTCGTCTAGATATCAGGGACCAAAAGAACATCTTGAAGAGAACCCCTAGCTAATGCAATAGAACCGAAACCCAAAAGTGAAAGATGTAATAAGTTCCCAACAGTAATCTGTGAAGTAGCACAAGGAGCAAGTGAGGTGACCAACTACTGAGTGTGAGCCATGTGATGAGAGGCACCTGAATCTAAAATCCAAGTGGGCCTAGAAGTTGATGCTGGTGCAGTAAGAGCATGACCTTTCCCTACAAGGGAGGATGTGGACTAAGGAGAAGAAATGTGATGCTCCTGCATGTCTTCCTCTAAAGCCTCCAAACGTTTCCAACACCTAGAAATGGGATGTCCATCCTTTCCACAAAAATGACAAGTTTCCCCTATTTTCTTCTTAGTCTTGGAGGAAGACTCAGTAGATTTAAAATAAGATTTACCCTTTTAAGGGTGAGCTGGAGGTTTTGAATTAGTTGTCTGTGCAGGTTTGGAGGTAGACTCACTGCCTGCTGAATCTTTCTTCAGTTTTTCTTTCTATTTTGGTTTCCCCTATGAAGACTGAGCTACCAATTCTTTGCTCATAGAGCCTAAAGAAGCATCCATCTATTGGATCTTGGTCTTTTCTCATGTCAACTGATCATAGAAAGCCTCAAAAGAAGTCATAGTGTGCCTAGCACCCAAATCATCCATAGTGGAGTAGAACGGAGAAGAGAAGATTTGAAACTGTCCTCACAGCTTTGACAGTATAAAAAAGATACACTCATCATCGGACATGTTCTTCCCACATCACCATAAGCCACGTGACATAAGAAACCTGGTCATGTGCGCTTTCCAGGTGTGGTGGTTATGTGGTGTCAGTCGGGCAACTGAAGGGTCCAACATTGAGAGAAATAAGATTGAAGTAGAAGGGTCTTTCTGAAGTAAATGACAAAAAGTGGAATGCACCCCCTAGAATGTAGTATACTATCCCCTGTACACCAAAAAATAACTTAGAAAACACAAAAAATAAGAAGAAAAACCTTACGCGAGATGCAGAGAGGGATGAAACTAAAGCCTCTACTTTAACACTGAAATCAGCTACTCAAACAACCTAATTTGAGGACGAAATCCACATGGTTGTATCCGTCTTGGAAAGATATTTCTGAAGATAGATCCTGTTTGCTGAAAAATGATATTGTATGCTCAAGTTATGAGAAAAATACTGACAGGTGGTCAGAAAGAGCAGCTCGCTAGAAAAACACATGCACAAGAAAAAAATTGACGTCCAAATGGCAATCGCCCATCACTGCAAAAAATTTGGTAGTCATCTGACCATCAACTGGTCGTCGCTGACATCATCATTGGAAAAATAATCTGGTCACTAAAAAATAAAACCATCACCTAAAATTTTGAAATGGACTCAAATGTGACATCATCGTTTGACAAGGTGACATCACTACCGGGTGGTGGCTTGTCAGCGGAGTAGGGGTGGCGACCCAGTGGCGCACTAGCAGCACTGGGGTGGCATGCTAGCCATGGTGGCTGTACACTGCCTGCGCAACAAAACACCATTTTAAAAAAAAAACAATTTAATAATTTTTTTTTTTTTGCGTTTTTCCTCAAAAAACATGCCTGTATGACCCTAGAGGCCAATTTTTTTTTGCCTCGGAGGCACATTAGGCCGAATAGGTCATGCCTTATATCAAAATGGGGGGTTTTTGGGGCCTTCTAGACTCAAGCATGAGGTCATTTTTTTTTTGAAGTGCTCCAAAAAAAACTTCACCCCCAGATTGAAGACAAAAACCTTGAAAAAGTTGAAATTTTCTCCTTCGAATCACGACTTTAGAAAACACCAGAACAAGCAGCAACAGTATGGCTCTGATACCATATAGGATTTGAGAAATGCAAATCCACATAACCTAAAGAACACCTACATGCAAATACCTGTTACATGAGAGAAGCAAAAATGAGGGAAAAATAGAACTCAGAATTACTCCAAAAATGTCAGAGAAAAAATTGTATTCCAAGTTATGAAACAATAATTACAAAGTTCAACCTTTAAGGTGAACAAAACCCTAAAAAGATAAAATCAAGGTTTCACATTAATAATTAATAAAAATAATTAATTGTTAATGCAACTAAGAGACAACTTAAGAAATAAAGAGTAATACACAACTTAACTAATTCAACCAATATGATTTAATTAATAAGCATAAAATGATGATTACTCTAACATTTATGAACTCTACTAGATTCCTCTTCATATTCAAAATTATTTATAGAATTTTTTAATCCCACTAAGGATTCCAAAAGTCATCAAAAGTCAAATGGAGGAGGAATTTTGAGTGTTCTTTAGAATTTTTAGTAATTTCTAAATAAACACATGAGGAAGCTACAATTTCTATATGAAATTACATTGATAATTTCAAAGTTGCGGTAGTTATGTAATCACGAACTAGAAAAATTAAGAGTTTTGCCTGAAGGCTTGAAATAATTTATTTTTTACTAGCTTTCCAACTTATCATACCTATAGCTTGATTCATGTATGTTTTGAACTATGTTTCACTTATCCAATGAATTCAATTGATTTTTTTATGAATCACACTCCCACGATATACAGGGTTTCCCCCTCCCCCCAAAAGCTATAAAGACTCAAACTAAGAGGGAAACTTCTCTCAACAAAGGACAATGTGGTTGCCACCTCATCTTTCATCCTTCATATAGAATTGTTTAAAGACACTTGAATTTCAAAATACTTGAACTTGTTGAAGGGTTAAATAATTTATATTTTCTAAATAATAATTTAATAATTAAGAGTGACAACATAATAAAAGAGAAGAAAAAAGGATAATTATGATTTGGCTAGTTTGTATAAGAAACATTGTGCATTGATTTTTCAGTGGTTTTTGTTGGCAAGATACAGTCCAGTGAGCTACAAATTTTGTCACAGTTTGGAAATGGTGCTCACAAGGTTTAGGGCTCTACCACATTTTCATTTGGTAAGTTCGTTGATCCAAAACTGTTGAAATCTTATCACTTATGTATAAGAAACATCGTGCATTGATTTTTCAGTGTTTGTTTTGTTAATGTATTAATCATTAGTGTTTATCAGTTGGTTTCTATATTTCAGCTTTGGTAGTTTTTCTATAGTAGTTTAACTGCTATATGACTGCCTTATTTATGTAATCAATCTTTATGAAGAAAATACAATAATATTTGGATTATCTTTTATGCTATTTCATTCTTGGGTCTAATAGTGGTATCAAAGCCTGTAATTTCTTGTGCATGTTCTCATGAATATCCACAAGGTAGTAATGTTGCTGAAGCCATGTGAGTAAAGAGTTGGTTATGAAGGACAATACATTGTTCGCAATAAAGACACAATATCAACCTTTCAAGGGTTGAAAGTTGCATTAACTTGTTTAGAGAAGGAAATAAGATGCTTGGAATACTTCATGAAGTTGTATATCTACTGGGTGAATCCAATGATTGGATAAATGCTAAAGTTTGGTAATGGAATACCTGTCGGTTCCAACAGTAGTGGACAAAGGCATTTTCAAGGTAAAAATCCATTTGTCCCCGTAGATTTTTTATGATGATACTATGTGATAGCCCAACCACCGAGGAGATCATTGCAATATATATCTATCCATACAAATATATATGATTGATGAAAACAAAAATTGTTGTCTAGCGTTGGAACTGTGCAGTGATTGTTAAAAAAAATTGTATATTCATTCTAGTGCTGACAAAATTGGAAGGATAGAAAATAGGAATTTGTAGGAGTAAGGCCTGGCAAAAGGCATTTCAATGCCAGTAAAGCAGCCATTGTAGGTGTCTTTGAATGTTGAATGAAAAGCATAGAGAATAAAATATAACTGTTGCAATTATCTATTGCTCGGCACTGCCAAAGGCATTCAGTTCTGAGTATTGTAATACACAACTTGAGTATGTTTAAAGGAAGTATGGATTTCATGTAAAAATTTAGAGAAAGATAATGGGAGATAGCTGCAGACAGTTACACATGTAGTCTTCTCTTTCAATTGTAAAAATTTTGTAGAGAAAGACATAGGCTATGATGGAAAAATTGTGTGATTGTGTTTTAAAATCTGGAGATCAAGAAATGATTGTTCATGCATTGCATTGTCTAGTGCATTAAAATGTATTAAGAAAGCTCACAGTGGGATGTGGAGAACCAAGAACATGAGGATCAAACTGATTCTAAAGAGGATGAAGAAATAAGTATTTTGGAAGAGTCGGTACCTAATACTCCTATGTTAGACCGTGACTGGGGACTTGACCGGTTTAGTAGCAATCATGCTGATAGTTTAAGGGCTCCTTTTCTTTCACAAAATAACTCAAGTTACGCAGAACGTAAATCAGCCAGAGGAAAAGTGAACTGGGGTACTGGATTTTTAAATGAGTTGCAGTCTACTGGAAATGTAAAACACTCTAGTAAGAATAGTGGTCATATGAAATTTTCTATGAATGGTTCTTTTCCCGAGCAAAGTATGGGTTTGGGAGGTGGTTGGCAAGTGGCATATCAATTGCAACATTCTGAATCAAATCAGAGTGCAAGTTTCAAGAGATTTTTTCTTTATGCTGGATCTGCCTCTCACATCCCTTCAGCTGTGGGTTCTACAAGCTCAATAAAATCATTATCTGGTTTAGAAGGACATGAGTCCATGCAAGTTTCTGCTTTGGTGGGTGAGCCGACATTGTCTTTGACACAAAAGAAGACAGTTGGAGCACTCAAGAAAGCTCGTTGATAAAATCATCAAATAAAATCATGGGTTTGACAAGGAAAGCCATTGATGGTACATGGGAGTCTGGAAATCAATTGGATTGCATATTGAAATGATGAACTCGCCAAAGTAGAGGTAAACAACTCAATGTATACTATTCTCAAACAAATGGACAAAACAAGTCCATTGCACCTAATGTGTGCTATTATTAAATCCACCTAATGTGTGCTATTATCAAATTGTAACATGGACAAAATAACTTCATTGCACCCAATGTGTGCTATTTTTCAGTGATTATGCACCCAAAGTGTGCTAATTCAGAATGGACAATCTAAGTCCCAATTTGAGACCTATCAAAGCAATAGGATCATTATCAAAATTTGAGACCCACCAAAGAAATGGGCTCAAGTAACATTAAAAAAAGAAAAAAGGTTTGAACCCCGTCAAAATGAAAAGGTAAGTTCAAACAGATTTCAAATCCTGTCGTCATAGTAACAAGCTTTCAAAAGTGGATTCAGATCAACCAGCAAATGTTTCCACCAAAGTGCTTGGCTAAAATCTAAGTTTGAGGAGTTCAAAATACTTAATTATTTCATGATAACCCCTTCAGATTAAGGGGAGGATGTTAATGTATTAATCATTAGCGTTTATCAGTTGGTTTCTATATTTCAGTTTTGGTAATTTTTCTATAGTAGTTGAACTGCTATATGACTTTCTTATTTATCTAATCAATCTTTATGAAGAAAATACAATAATATTTGGATTATCTTTTATGCTATTTCATTCCTGGGTCTAACATGTTTTTGGACAATATACGCTCTAGTGAGCGATGACTTTTGTCACAGTTTAGAAATGGTGCTCACAAGGTTTAGGGATCTACCATATTTTCATTTCCTATGGTCATTGATCCAAAAATATTAAAATCTTATCACTTATACACTAAAACACAAACACTTTTCATTAAAATTCGCATGGTTATGGAAGGCTCCCACTTTTCAATATTTTTTGATGACTTCATTTTTGGGCAAGCAGAGTAGGACATTGATTTATTTTCAAGGCTCTTTATTTTTATATGTTTAGCTTTGCTTAAAAATGCCTCAAGTTCCCACATTCCAAGTCTTTGGATTGTTCATTTTTTGAAAGTGAACAATATCTACATTTTGGTTACAGTATGTGTATTTCTACACAATATTCCTATTCCATTGAGATACTCTATTGGTTTTGGATGATTTCATGTTGCACTTGCAATGGTATTTTTTACTATGTTTATATTGATGATTGTGAGAAAATAAAATTTTCACCCCTGCACTCCCATGTCTCAACGAATATTAGTGTTGTAATTTTTTTAATTCTTTTTCTTGTCATTTGAAGTTTTGCTCATTCTCTATTTGTAAGAGGAAGAAAAATAGCCCAAGAACTATAGCGGTTTAGGTTAAATAGGCCCTGAACCAACTTTATAGTGGGACACTTTTTTGATTCTATCTATAAAAGGATTTTCGTCAAAATATTAAAATTTAGTTTTTGATGCTTTGATTTACTCCAAGTAATCAACCTGTTTAATTTTAGAAAGTCTCTTGCAAATTTGTTTAAATTCTCTTCTTTTCTCTATAATTTTATTCTCATATTTGTGGGTTTAATTAACAAGAAAAGAAGACTGGCCATTCAGTATGCATCGTCAATTAACATTTAATATGAAATTGTTAAGAGCTGCAACTAGAGATTTCCATTACGATGGCAAGCTTGCAGAGAGTAGTTTTGGTGTTGTATACAATATATAACTATACTTCATTCATTTTATTTTCTTGTTGTTCAACTGTATATCAATTTTTTTTAACATAAAATATAGTGAATTTTATAACCCACAATAGAACAGAGAGCTGGATTGGGAGAAGTATTTCAACATCATAGTTCAACATAGACTAATATTTATGAAGACTTGTGAAAAAACTACTCAAATTGTTGAGGAGGTATAAGATTGTGGGACACTTACAGGTTGTTTGTTAACTATTTACATTATGCTTGCATATGTTCTCTCTAGACAAACTGTAACTTTGTTTCTTTTCCTCATCAGACATTTATTGGTAGTGCATCAAAAATTTATCAGTAGATTTAGGATGACCTGTACTCGATATATCCACTATAAATTTCTCAGACAAAAGGTATAAATGTTAGATATTGGACAAGGTAGATCAAGAAGAGATATACTCACTAACTAGAGATGAGGATGTTGCAGCTGAGTAATTGATATTTCTAGGGAGATGTGCATATTGGAGTTTGATTGTAATAAGTACAATTATTGTGTTGTATTGTGCACTTGGAATTTCATGTTCAAGATACTATTCAAATATAATATGTCCTATTTGTTGTACAAAACATTTTCTACCCCGCCAAAGTGATTAATTTTTCCAGCCACTCTTATTTAATTTGTATATACCTCTAATTTTCCACTATCTTAAATGGGACAATTGTTTTTAGTTACATTCTTTTTGCATAATTGAGAATTGGAAAATAATTCTCAACACCATAAAAAACACTATAATCAAAGGCTACATGGATGATATTATCTACTCTTGGTGAACATCATGCTATAAAAAAATGCATTTACACATCAACTTACAAGTACATAGAAAGTTATGTTGACTAGGAGCTACCTCATTTGTTTGTCCTATGGAAGGACCTACCTTATTGGGCATATTAATGAATATATTTTTTTTAAAACGATTATTCCATTCACAAGAGTTAATTTACAATATGTTGCTCTAAATTATTATGTTCTTCACCATATTCAATACTTTTATACTGGTACTAAGCATTTTTCACTCAATATGCAAACTAAAATTCTTCATTCAAATTTGCATGTAGTTTTTAACTTAAAATCAATATGGATCATTCAATATAACTATATAATTTCCACAAGTTGGCTGTGATGGAATTCTTCCCTTTCTTAAACACATTCTCTTTTCACCATATCTTACCCCTAAAAGTATTACGTTGTAGGTAGGAACTTTGACGCTTGCGTCTCTTGTTAGTTCTTGTTTAATTTGGCTTCTTTAATATAACTAGCAAAATAATATTTCAAATGTGGAAAAGAAACATAAAATAGAGAAAGTGACATCGATCCAACAATAAAATATTATTTTCTTGTAAAGAATTATTGAAGACATATTTTTCCATTAGTATGCAAAGGAAAATAGTTTTGAAACTATCGGTAACACCAACACCAAAATACATGCTTAGTACAACTTGATAGACAACTTCACAAGGGAACCTAACAATGAAGTTTATAGTGTGACCCGACAATTCAGGTTACAATGTAAACCGATGACACAGTTTACAAGTGCAACCCAAAAATGTTAAAGTGGAACCTGAAAGAGGAACCCGATAGAGAAGATAATAGAGAAACCCAATAGAGAAGATAATAGAGGAACCCGACAGGCAGACTACAGAGAAACGTGAGCAACAGTCTACCGAGAGACACTTATAAATCTCGAGAAATGTGGATTTGACTTCCACGTCAGATAAAACACTTGTGTTTTATATTTATCTTTTTGATTTTATTTAAATCCATTTCTTGAGGGATAAGCAATGTAATTGTTATTGTTTTAATCATTCTAACTGATTGAAAACATGCAAACTAGGAGATCAAGGTCAAGTTGTAAACCTTTGATCATAGAGTTTTCATTGTTATGCGTGAAACTCATTTAGGTAAAACTCATTGTATAAATAGATATGTAATCAATCAAAACATGTGGATGTGATGATGATTGTAGTCGAGGAGCACATCTATGGATAAGACTGGGACTTTTATGCAGAAGAACAACAAGAGATGAAAATGGTTATCAAGAATGAGATTCAAGGCTACCGAGCATAACAGAGATATTGATCAATCACTATAGGTGATAATTATACATGTGAACTTTATTCAATCTGTAATCAGCAATTCTAGATTGTATATACTCAGGGGTGGTCCCACAATAGTGTGTCCCACTTTTTGACCAACTTTGACACAGAGATCTACATTTTGAGAAAAAACTTCATTTTCAAACACCATTTGCCGCAAAACTATAAGGAATTTGAAGATGATGTAAACTAGGGTCTTTTAGAATTTTCTTTATAGTTTCTAAATATATTTAAAAAATATATATATATATATATATTCATTAAAATTCATTTTTCCTTCTCCTTCGAAAAGTGGTTCTTGTGAAAAAACTGTGATTTTAAGAAGTGACTGTCACTTTGATCAACATAACTTTTTTTTTAAATATGATAACAATGTAATTATTTCAAAATTATGTTTATAACTTCAATATCTAAAGGATGTAATTGGTTTCATTCATTTTGGGTCAATATTTCATATTTTATTAAGTTCTAAAGTGACAGCAACTCTAATTTAGACATAAGGTCACTTTGATCACTCTAACTTGAAATGTATATATCGAAATTCAATTTGTTTTTTTTTTATATAAAGGTAACACAAATGCCCTTTTCCTACATATTTTTCATATTTTTTTTTTTGTAATTTATTATTTTTCCCGAAGCCTTGAAGAGACAGGTTGTTGAATCGCCAAACAACCTATGTTTAGTTAAAGTAATATTTGAAAGTGATAACGAACTCAATATGTATTAAAATTATATTTATTAGAAAGCTTGTTCCGAATCACATCATTTGGAATCATGTGTTTGAGAAAAAAATTTGATTTGGTCCCTGTCCCAGGCCTTGAAAGGACAATTTTTAGGAGGTTTTTTTTTTTTGAGGGGAAATTTTCATTTTAGGGCCCTTCGCGCGAAGACCCCCTTTGCGCGAAGGGGTCT
>MU227106.1:667583-678078 GCA_018584345.1 Thuja plicata
ACACCATGAACAGAAGTTGTTTTTATCATATGTTGCCATCAATGCCAAAGGGGGAGATTGTTGGACATTTGATTCTGAACAGTTGATTGATTGTATGTTTGTCATTGATGACAACATATAATACACAATAGTACTTATGTATGTACTTATCAATATGATGACATGAAGACCAGTGTGGATAGATACATGTTGTTGACATGCTTACTATGCTATGTTCATACACACAGACTCAGATATGAAGATTCAGTAAAGATATGTAATTCTGTTATTGACGGTTACAGTTCTGGAGGAATAATGATTTAAGGCTGACGTATGTAACATGTTGATCGAGTTGTGCCTATCTTTAGGATATGCGTGTGTATATTCATGATGAGTTATGAGTTTTTGATATTAATCTAAATGTGCCAAACATGTTTCAAGAAGATTGCAAAGTTATTGTTAAATTGATGAAGCCGACTAATTGAAGCGATAGGTCTATTCAGTTAGTACTTGCGTGGTTGTAATTATGCTTGCGTACTTAGTAGAGATGAAAAGGATGTTAAGAAGAGTTTTCCTATAGGTCCCATGATCTCATACTTGGTGTATGTACTTATAGAAGGTCATTTGTGATAAGAAGAGTTGTGAAAGCCAGAGATTAGAAAAGAAGAGCAGAGTGTTAAAGAAGTAGAGATATATTTATCATATGTTGATAATATAGATATTGAAGTTGAAGCTTTCAGAATATAGATAAGATTCTTATAGTGCTTTACAAGAGGTTAAAGCATCGGTGCATAAAAGTAACTAATCAGACAAGAAGTGTCACAAACAGAAGTTCATCTTGTTGATACACTGTGTATCAAATAACCAGAAGGTTGTAGCCTTCACCACTTGGATAGTGATTCCTCCACCCCTAACGGGGTTATTGTAAAAGACTCCTAATAGGGTACGACCCTTAACCAGGTCACTATACTACTGCATTGTAATGTACAACTCCTAATAGGGTTGGAAGATCTTTTAACAGGGATCACTATAAACAGTATAGTTCTTTGTGGGTACTAATTCCCACTGGGGTTTTTACCATTTGGTTTCCCCGTAACCAAATTGATGTGTTGTGTAAAGTGTTATCTGTATGTGCATTTACTTTGTATCAATCTAGATTAGTAAGTATAAGATAAAGATTTAAAGTTGCAGATAACTGATTCAGCCCCCCACCCCTCTCAGTTATCTCTGAAGTATTCTAACAAAGAATACCAATTAAAAAGATAAGAGAGTATCTTGAAGAGTTATTACAACCTCCTTTGTAAGTCATCATTTGAGAAAGGATCTTTTGATGAGATGAACTTGTGTTGACTTAAACCTAAATTGTAAAACTTTGGATAGAGAACTTGTAAGAAGAGAAATACTTGATTATCCTCTTCAAAATGATACATGGGCTTATGGTGGGAGACTTCCATGTTGTGATAAGAAGCTGAACAATGGTGTTATGGATCAAATGCAACTATTTTGGCAATCTAACTCAAGAGTGTCACCAAATGTGAAGGATGTCTTGAAGTTGAGAATTTGCATTCGAGACCGCACCTCGTATCCTAAACATTATTTGGAGACGAGTCAAGAAATGTTGTTCAAATGTTTTTGTGAGACACATCCAACATTGCAAATACAACAAAAATATTTTGAAGTCTTCAAGATTTTTTTTTTGTACCTCTTAAGATTCGAAATACTTGTTGCAAATATCATGTGAAGTTTTCAATGCACCATGAACTATTATGATCCCTTCACTCTACTTTGTATACTAATGAAATTTTGGAAGAGTGTGGTACAAGTACTCTTCCAACATCATGAAGAGACTTTCTAGATCATTTTTTATGTCCTAGAGATGATGGTTGTTTCATTTATAGACATGATTTATTAAATGACAAGTACTCGGAGTGTGGTGGGTTAGTGAAGTTTGTTTCATATTTTTATGAGGGCTACAAAAAGGATTTTGGAAAGATAATTATCCAAAAAAAGGTATATGAAATGGTTAAATATAAACTGAAAAGTGGAGGTGAAGGGTCTAGATGTGAGTTAGTTACAAAATAATGCAATCTAGCTAATTTTATTTTAGATTACAAGAAGAATATTTTTTACAAGTATGCAAGGCATAGTCACATGTCTCAGTGGTTGGATCAAAAATTTACAATATGTAAGGACACTTTCCCGATTGGCACTATTACATCAGTTGTTGAATTTGTAGAAAACTATACATTGCAGCCCCAAAATGAGTTGAAAGCTCAATATTACAATTCCATTTAGGTTTCTATTTTTGTGCACATAACATATAGACACTCCCCTGATAGTACATGTGTGTAAGAAAATACACCTTCATGAAATTAAGATAAAAGACAACAATTCTATGGAAGATAATACAAAACTAATCTAAAGAATTGAAGCTAAATCTATATCATCTCATGGTTCTCTATCCAAGCTTTTTTAAGAGAGCTCTCAGGCTTAATCTCTCTCAAGGACAATCCTAGAACGAGATATGTATGAAATTCAATGCTCAAATCTAGCTAGAATGCTTAAAAATGCTTAGAAATGCTCCAAGATCATTAAAGAAAATAGTAAATTCTCCTAAACATGATACTAAATGATGATGCAAATGCTAAAAACTCTGTCAAATCTCTCAAATGCTCCTCAATATGCCTATAATAAGGATGCTTTTTCTCTTGAATTCTTGGATTCCAAACACAAAGGAAATTGCTTGTATTTATGGCATTTTCCCAAGGGTATGGTGTAGAGTGAATTGATCATGATCAAAGCTTGGTTAAGTCAAAAGCTTTGAGGCATTTTCAAATGGAGGGAAAGTTTGTTGATCTCAAAGATATTAGTAATTAAATAATTCCATCTTTTAATTAATTTAGCCATGGAAGGTTGATTGGGTTGGATTTGATCCTTTTTTGATTTGAACTATACAATTGAAAAATCAATTGCATAATTTGATTAATCCCTTTAGGCTTGAATTTAATTAATTGATTTCATGATTTAATTGATATTTTAAATTGATTTGAATTTTGTCCATTTGATTTGCATTAATTAAATGTCCATTTGATGATATTTTGAAGCATTTGGCTGAGATTTATAATTTGGAATATTTGAGGTACACCTGGTAAATTTTAGGTGTCTACAAATGCCCCTCTTTGAATTGATGTGCGAAGTGCATTTATTCAAAGAAAGCTTGATTGTCCTGATCATTGAGCTGATACTGATGAGCTGATATGAAAACCTGATATGAAAACCCAGATATGAAATGTCGATATAAAACCCTGATATGATACTCTGATATGGAACCCTGATATGAAATCCGATATGAAACTCGATATGGAACTCAATATGGAACCCTGATATGAAATCTAATATGAAACCTGATATGAAACTCTGATATGGAACTTGATATGAAATCCAATATGAAACCTAATATGAAACTCTAATATGGAACTTGATATGGAACCCAGCTGATAAATTTTGAAATTTTAATGCCCCAGATTGGATATGAAACTGATGCATAATCCCCGTTTGATGATATAATGATGCCCCCTCGAAAATGGAATCATCTTGATCGTAGGTAAAAGATTTTTTGATGAAAAAAGTGAATAAGATAGATCAAAGATGATAACATTTCTTATAAATGATGATGTGCAAAGATGTCGAACAAATGCCCCAGTGAGCAGAATAGGCAAATGAGGGTTGACTGGGTCAAAAATATCATAAAGTAGGTTAAAATAGCTTAAATAGGTTAAAAAACCCAAAATTTCTATTCATTTTCACTTTTGACTATTGAGATTTTTCTCTGATCCTCTGACGATTGATAACGATGGTGGTCCCGATCCGAGAGCACAGATTTGAGTGAGCACAGAGATATCAGAGACCACCTGATTACGGGCCTCCGGTGAGTGGTCTGAACCGTCTTAGTGCATTTATTGCTTTCAAAAATTGTATTTATTACATATTTTACTGCTTTTAAGAATAAATTGTAGCCAAATGCTGCGTAGGCCCATTAAAATCCGCATCCATGCTGCAAAAAACTGCGTACGTGCAATCCTTAGCCGCGTAGGTGCTAGGGTTAAATTGCAACCAAAGATAGGTTATACGCCACCTAAAAAGTCCATTTTTTAAGAGCCGCGTGTGGTGATTGAAAAGTCATGTAGGCTTGCAAAAGGCTGCCTAAGACACAAAGTGCCGCCTTTGCATAGTAAAGAGCCGCTTTTGAAGATTGAAAAGCCGCCTGGCCTAAAAAGCCGCGTAAACTTAGTTAAGTGCCACCTACCATAAAAATGAAAGATGAACTCAGTTTGATTGATCGTCCAGATGAATTAAGTAGATTCCAAGCTAGAAAATGTTCGTTCAGAATGTCACATTGTGTTTAGGATGGTAGAAAAGTCATAATGATGAATGTTTGATAGGTCAATCAGGTATGATTCAAAATGATTACAAATTGTCCTTTTGTCTCACGATTTAGAGGTTAGGAGCAATAAGTTGATACGCTCAAGTTAGAGAAAAGATAGATTTAATATGTGATTGACGTAGAATGGTTCATCAAGATAAAAATGAACATGATGCACTTTATTTCAAAATGTAGGAGCATTATCGCAAGTTGTGGGTGTGAGGAGTCGCGATATGGATCTTCTATTTGGTAGATGAGCTCACGCCACCGGAGCGGCATACTATTGAGACTTGCGGTCTTAGTTTCCTTTTAGATCTCCCTCGGTTTTAGCTGAACTGAGGTTTATTGACAGCTATGGCAGAGTGTTGGTACTCTGACCATAATACCTTCCACTTACCTCTCAGCGAGATGACGATTATGCTAGAGGATGTTTATAGACTTTTGAGGATCCTGACTCATGGAGAGTAGGTATATTATGATGTTGTATATGAAAATAGCATATGCAGATGCGTGTTCAGAGATAACACCATAGCACATGATTGTATTACCTGGGCACAGTTTTCCTCATTCCCTACCCTACCAGCATTATTAGGAGCTGTGATAGGAGGATTGATGTTGCTAGATAGATAAGGACGTGGTTTTGTGGTCAAATGGGGCCATATTATTGAGGACTTGATTTCTCATCCACGGAGGATGGATTGGGGTTCTTGTGTGCTAGCACAATTATATCATGATTTGCATGAGATCATATATCGGTGCAATGCAGAAATTTTTGCAGCTGCAGTTTTATTACAGTTATGGACATGGGAGCATATCCCTATCACTAGCCTAGTGTCAGCACGGATCTGGGCTCAGGGTTATCCTTATGCATTTTTATATGATGGCATGATTTTCCAGCATTGTCTAGGCAAGGTGGATTATTGGTGACATGCAATCGATGATATTGATCAGGTGGTGTGGAGGCCATACTTATAGTGTGAGAGGTGGCGGGAGGATGATGATGAGTTACTATACATGTTTTCACCTCGCTGGATGATAGGCCGGTCCTCTTTGGTGATTGAGAGATTTTGCTTTGGCAGAGTATTACGCCAGTTCAATCGGATGCAGGATATGCCACAGGGTATGGCTTTATATGCTAGGGTACAAGAAAAGAGATCAATGTGGGGTGCACAGGTTGACTACCAGTTAGCCTATCTACAGATAGATCAGCTAGGATACAGATTTTGGGATTTACTACCACAGGTTACTAATGCAGGGATGTTTGCATAGTATAGAGAGTGGTTTATGAGACATCAATTTATGAGGTTCACAGATCTAGCAGAGCCTATCCCAGATGTTGATGAGCTTTCTGAGTATGATGGAGATGGAGATGATGGTGAAGATGGCGGTAGACCATGCCAGCGCAGAGTGTAGAGACCTCCTAGAGAGCCATAGGTTCAGAGAGTAGTGCCTCAGATAAGAGGTGGACATGTGAGAGGTTGAGGTGTTGGCTTCAGAGAGCCTAGGCAGAGAGTAGCAGTTGCACAGGGACCTCAGGGTCAGGCTCCTTTGAGAGTAGATGCCAATTGGGCTAGCTAGAGACATAGACGGGTTCAGGATGCTAGATAGGTTCCTGGAAAGATACCTCAGGTTGACCCACAGGTCAGTACAACACAGGTTATTCCACAGGTTCCTTTAGCTCCTCAGGCATCACAGGGTCCTCTAGCAGTGCAGGCTCTAGTTGTAGATGAGATAGTGCGTGTTGTGGGGGGGTTATAGGCTGGTATGATGACAGTGACAGCTAGATTAGATCAGGTCACAACTATGCTATAGCAGTTTCTGGCCACTCTAGCTCAGCTACCGACCAGTGCGAGCACTACTTAGGCACCTCCTGGTTCACAGGATAGAGCAGGTGATAGAGATCCTGATGGTGCAGGTGCGTCAGGCATAGGTTTAGATGGATCAGGTGCCCCTACTGGGTCATGAGATAGAAGTGGACCCAGGATTGTGTATCATATGTATTTGTAGAGTTGGAATTTGATGTACCATTTGTTATTGATGTACCTTTGATGTACGGATTATGCTATAGACATTTGATGGACTTTTATTTGATGATGATCTTTGATTTCTCCTTTGATGATGTTATGAGATTTCCTTTTATGCATGTCGATATGTTTCTATGATGCATTTATTTCTATTTTGCAATGGATGCAAATGTCTTTAGAGTAGGACATAGATAAATGGATGCAAATGATGTGGATGCAATTTATCTCTATATGGTTTTTTTGTTTTACAATGTATGGATTATGCAATGCAATGGATGCAATACTTAGTGCTTATGGTAAATGAAATGCATCTATCTTTTTGTGTTTTTGAATGTATGCAATTTAATTCATCAAATGCAGTTCTAAATGATGACATGGAAAATGATTAATGAATAACGTATCTTTTTCTTATTTTTCTGAATGTATAATGAGTAATGACTAATGATAATGAATGCAAAGGAAAATCTCATGTTGAATGACTTGAAACCATTAAATTGATGAAGTGTGATCAACCCTTTGTCTACCCCCTTGAACTTGGAAAAATACTAGAAAGACAAGCCTTTTGAGAAGTAAGCATTTGAGAAGGCCAGCTAGAGAGAAAAAAGCAACTAAACTAAACAAACAAAATGCAACTAATCTAACATGCAAGAAACAACTAAGCTAAAATGCAAGATGCAACTAATCTAACATGCAGGATGCAATGCAAGTACTTGTCCTTGAGGTTTGCGAACGGAATGCAAACTGAGATATATTATCATCATAGAGTGTTGTGGAACTAGGAGTCCATACAATCCTTACTGGTGCCACTGCGACCATAAGAATATGAATATGAATTTCTCGCGTGTGGTAACCCCTTTTTACGAAACCAAGTACAACCCTCACTAGTTGGGAGACCAACTATGGGAGTATGAATGTCGGGTTAATCAGATTCAATGTTGCAAGTGGATGTTGGTATTAGGATATGTAAAATCTAAATAACCAAGGTATCCTTTTGCGTAAACAAACAAAGGTTAACCCTTCATCCTGTATGAGTGTCCTCTATGGTTCTTGGATGACCATGTCTTTTAGAATAATTCACACAAGTTAAAGAATCTTCCTCAAAATAGTCACTCAGAAGTGTACAAAAACATCATGTCTTTTATCCTTGCCAATCTAGCCGAAACATCATTGATTAGCTAAAAAGAACATGACTCAAAAAAGTCAATGAAAAACTCACCAAAAATTCCAAGTGTTTATGAAATGTATCAATATTTTCAAATAAGAATTTTGGACAATCTGATCGTTTAAGGTGTGTCAAATTTTAATCTTGATAAAATAGGGTAATGAGATTTAAGGATTACGGTATGCAATCAAGCTTGTTTGGGATTGAACAATGATAGTCATCAAAAGTTTGAAAATGTCTCTCCTGAATCTGAAAATCTTCTTCTGACATGTGACCGAGATGTGGCACTATTGAATCTGATTGGTATCAAAAATCTATGATGTGTGCCCCCAAGTGGTAAATGTGACCAATGTGATACATAGGGCAACTGAATCTAGAATGTGACAAAATGCAGCTCTGAGACTTCATTAGGGCTATGCATGAATGACGGATGCAATGAGGACATGGACAAGTGAGATGAGGAAACCACAATATGTACAAATGCAACTAGGAAACACCTAAGGGACAAAAGGCACCTGTGTCCAATTTTTCACCTCTTGGGATTATTGCTCTTTTTTCCCTGTTTCTCTTTTTTTGCTACCAAGGTGCCTATTGCTAGGTTTTCACCAAGGCCCTTTTTTCTCTGATTTTTTTGTATTTTTGATCTTTTCTCCTTTTTTTGGTATTTTTGAACTTTCTCATGTACAAAGGTGATGCTTGACTCATCTGATACTCTTCAACTTATACTCTTTATTCTAATACTCTTTTCTTTGAATCAGGTGTGGAACCTCTTAAGATGAATGCTATTGATAGGTTCTAGCAATTCATCACCATCACAATCAGCCAATTTGTAGGTCCCCGTCCCAAATGAAGAAATAATGACAAAAGGACCAATCCAATTTGCTTCCCACTTTCCTTTGTTTTCCCTATCAGCTTGATTTTTTGGATTTTCTCTTAATACTAGATCTCCTATTTGAAAATTTCGTGGCTTGATATGTTTGTTATAAATTCTAGAAATTCAATTCTGATACACTTTCAAATGATCATAAGCTTGAGTTTGATGTTCCTCCAACAATTCCAATTGTTGAAGATGGGCAAATCTATAATCCTCATCGGTTATTAATCCATGCAATGAAACTCTGAGGGATGGTATCTCAATTTCTAAAGGAAGAACAGCTTCGGCCCCATAAACCAAAGAAAAAGGTGTAGCTCTTGTCGGGGTTCGAATACTAGTCCTATAGGCCCATAATGCTGGATTGATTTGAAGGTGCCAATCCTTTCCTGATTTTCCAATGGATCTCTTAAGTATTTTCAAGATGTTCTTGTTAGTGGCTTCTGCTTGTCCATTACCTTGGGGATAGTAAATGGATGAAGAGTGATGGGTAATGTAGAATGTGTCACAAAGCTCATCAATATCTTTGTTCTTAAACTATTTTCCATTATCAGTGATGATGGCATGAGGAATTCCATATTGACAAATGATATGATTTAGGATAAACATGGAAATTTGTTTTCCTGTTGCAGTTGATAAAGGGATAGCTTGAACCCATTTAGTAAAGTATTCTGTCGCTATGATTATATATTTGTGTCCATTTGAAGAAGGTGGATAAATCATGCCGATTAGGTCAAAATCCCATTGATAGAATGGCCATGGTGTGACAAAAGGGTTTAATTCTTGTGCTGGTGCATGAATCAAGTTTCCATGGTATTGATATTTCTTGCAATTTTTAACATATTGACAAGCATCTTGTTCTAAGGTTTTCCAAAAGTACCCCATACGAAAGATTTTCTTAGCTAGGTTCAAACCATTTGAATGAGACCCACAAATCCCCTCGTGGACATCTTTTAAAGCTAATTTTGATTCCTCTTCCTCTAAACATCTAAGGAGTGTTTCGTCAAGACTTTTACGATACAATGTGTCAGAGAGGATAGTATAACAGGCTGCTTGTGTTATGAAATTTTGCTTTTGAGCACGGGTTTGGTCTATAGGGAAGGTTTGATTTTGGAGATAAGCATAGATAGGTCCATACCATGGAGAGTCATGTCCATATAAAAGGGCAACAATTTGGGTTTCAGATAGGTCAAATGTTGGTTTCACCAATTCTTCCACCAAGAACTCATACTTTTCATTTTGATCGGGTAGCTGAAGTAAAGATGCCAAAGTGGCCATTGTGTTGGCTGCTCTATTCTTATCTCTTGGAATTTTTACAAAGATAATCAAAGCAAAGTATTTCTTCTAGTTGTCCACTAAGTTATTATAAGGCAACAACTTTTCATCCTTAGTATTATACTCATCATTGACTTGATTAATGACTAATTGAGAGTCACCATAGACCTGTAACTCTATGACATTCCATTCCAAAGCTGTCTTGATGCCTATGACCAAAGCTTCATACTCTGTTATGTTATTGGTGCAAGGGAATAATAACTTGTAATATTTTGAGATTGTGTAACCTTGTGGTGTAATCAAAAGAATGTCTGCCCCACTGCCATTTTTGGTATATGATCCATCAAAGTATAAAGTCCATGTCTTTGCTTTGACATTCACAATTGCAGAATCTGGGAATTTGACTTGTATAGGATGTGTAGATTCTTGAGGATATTCAGCCAATTGATCGGCTATAACTTGACCTTTGATTGCTTTTCTATCATTATATTCAATGTCAAATTCACTAAGTACCATAACCCATTTTGCAATCCTTCCAGTTAAAGCTATTTTGCTGAGTAAGTATTTCAAGGGATCAATTTTAGCTATAAGTTTCACCTTGTGTAACAACATGTAGTGTCTTAACTTTTGAGACGCAAATACTACTGCTAGGCAAGCCCTTTCCATGAAACTATAATTTAACTCATATTTGATCAAGGTTCTACTCAAATAGTAGATAGCTCTTTCTTTCCCTTCATTATCCTCTTGTGCCAATAAGACTC
>MU227106.1:694685-826486 GCA_018584345.1 Thuja plicata
TGCCTAATGCTTGTTCAATTTGGATGAAATAAAGGATTTTCTAATTATTCTAGATTCAAAGAATGCCACAATTTAATCAAATGCAAGCTTGATGAGTGAAATACCTGATTTCGAAGCTAGCAAAAGGACTAGGCACATTTTTGAGTTTTTGCTTGTTTCTCTACTCACCTAGTGGCGATCGTTCCCCCTCCATCTCCTCCAAGAAAGTTAGTCAACATAAAGCACAGCAAAGTGAAGAAAAACTTGAAAACCTTTGCGAGACAAAAAAAAAATCCTAAAAGCTTTTTCAAATGAAATATTTATTAATGAAAGCTTTTAGAGAACATAAGAATGCAAATTTACTCAAAGAGTAGGAAATTTTCTCTTATAAGCAAAAAACACTTTAATATAATGATCATATAAGTGTTCTTCTTCAAATAAGCTTTCTAATAAATTTGCCTTATGAACTTCTTTATCATTTTTGGTCTTAGCCCTTACCTCCTTGCTAGGCCTTGTGATCTGCTTCTCTGGTTTCTGCACTTTGGGGTGATTTTTCATCTGCAGAAAAAGAAAACACAGAGAGTTAGAAAAGTGACAGAATCAACCGAAAATTGATTTGAAGCAAAATTTATTACGCAGCATTTAACAGCGAAACGACGGCTATCAAATTTTAGCAAGCGTCACTTTAAAATTTACAAGCGGATTTTAACTATTACTACGCGACTCTTAAAATTTCACAGGCAGTAAAATAAAGATATCAAGCGGCGCATAAATGATAAAATGCAGTCAGAAAGTGTTGGTAAGCGGCTGTTGAACGTTAGCAAGTGGTGCACTTTATCTGACAAGCATTCTGATTTATCTGACAGGCGGTATACTTTATCTCCCAAGCGGCGGCAGAGATAAAGGCGGAGATGATTCACGCTTTCCAGGCGGCATTCTGATATTTCTAGGTGGCACTTTGCATTGTATACACGGCTCTTCTCCTATTTTCTGTAAGAAAAACACCAAAAACAAAGAAAATAGACCAAATGTCAAAATAAAAATGTTAATACAAAGGCTTAGAGCCCCACGGTTGGCGCCATTATGTGTGTAAGAAAATACACCTTCATGAAATTAAGGTAAAAGACAATAATTCTATGGAAGATAATACAAAACTAATCTAAAGAATTGAAGCTAAATATATATCATCTCACGGTTCTCTATCCAAGATTTGTTAAGAGAGCTCTCAAGCTTAATCTCTCTCAAGGACAATCCTAGAACGAGATATGTATGAAATTCAATGCTCAAATCTAGCTAGAATGCTTAAAAATGCTTAGAAATGCTCCAAGATCATGAAAGAAAATAGAAAATGCTCCTAAACATGATACTTAATGATGATGCAAATGCTAAAAACTCTCTCAAATCTCTCAAATGCTCCTCAATATGCCTATAATAAGGATGCTTTTTCTCTTGAATTCTTGGATTCCAAACACAAAGAAAATTGCTGCTTGTATTTATAGCATTTTCCCAAGGGTAGGGGGTAGAGTGAATTGATCATGATGAAAGCTTGGTTAAGTCAAAAGCTTTGAGGCATTTTCAAATGGAGGGAAAGTTTTTTGATCTCAAAGATATTAGGAATTAAATAATTTCATCTTTTAATTAATTTAGCCATGGAAGGGTGATTGGGTTGGATTTGATCATTTTTTTATTTGAACTATACAATTGAAAAATCAATTGCATAATTTGATTAATCCCTTTAGGCTTGAATTTAATTAATTGATTTCATGATTTAATTGATCTTTTAAATTGATTTGAATTTTGTCCATTTGATTTGCATTAATTAAATGTCCATTTGATGATATTTTGAAGCATTTGGCTAAGATTTATAATTTGGAATATTTGAGGTACACCTGGTAAATTTTAGGTGTCTACAGTACAAAAGATGACCGAAAGATATTCAAAGATTACCATTTTTATATGAGCGATGATAGATCTCACTCTCACGAGTTTGTCGAAAATTTCTTTGAGAATTATTTTGAGTGGGTGCAGCCAAATATTATTGCTATGGATAGACATCTCATTTGGTTAAATAATTGCACAGGTCAATTTAAAGATGATCGTATGTTTTATTGGTTGTGTAGAATGCATGTTGAGATAGGTGTACCTCATATTTGGAGTTTGTTTTAGGCCAAAAATGGAAAAAGGGGGCATGATGGAGTAGGTGCATGTGTAAAGAGAGCTCTAGCTAAGGAGAAATTGGCGATTTTAGGTGTAGAACTCCTTGATGCTCATTCTATTATTGATTGGTGTACTTCAACATTGTCAAATGGGGGACTCTTGATTCAGCAGTGCGCAGATTCTTTTTGTTGGTTAGTTGGGCATAATAGCAGATAGGTTGGATTGTCAGATAGTGAAATATTCTTCAAAAATGCATTCATTTTAAGCTCAGATAATATTACATGGACCATTTGGATATGAGAGTTGGCTTGTTTTTGTCCCAAGTGTCTTCAGTGTGATTGAGATCAGTGTGATTCGAGTGAGTGGGTCGATACTTGGGTTCCACATTATCTAACTCCTTTCTCTGTCACACTCTCTATAATAAATGATGATATAGATTGTTCACTTGACTATGAACATCTTTCAGATCTTCTATAGTTAGGACATGTTTTTGCATTGGTTACACCATAGGAGAATGATGAGAGATCAGACTAGTGGTTAGCACATTATGTACAAGGAAAGTAGAAACTTTCACAACCGATGATATATCTATTAGAATGATTTAGAATAACTAAGGGAGGGGGGTGAATTGGTTATCCTAGGTCAAGATGTGCCAATTGAACTTTCAAACAGTTCAACTAACTCATACCCACTCAGTAATCCACTCGGTCTATATATCATATAATCAATTTAATATAAAATTGTTCTTTATTGTCCTAATGTAATCAACCTACAGAATATAAAAATCATAATAGTACAACACATCAAATAACATTCACACAAGTATGACACTAGGATTTAGCATGGCTACCCAATATGGGAAAAACAACCAGTAACATGCTACTAATTTTTCACTCTTCATAAGTGAGCTATGTGAAAAGCTAACCCGGTTAAAGGTTACAATACACACTATTTAATGTGAACCGGTTAAAGGATTTAATCACCTTGTTAAAAGTGAGCCTTGCTAGAGGTCTTAGACCATTCCATTAGAATGTCACCTTGATTAAAGGATTTAACAATATGACTGTTAGGTCAACCTTGTTTAAAAGGATTTTGCAACTGATACAATGGTTAGAAATTCATAGTAAATTATACTCTGAAACATACAACTCACTTTGTAAATACAGATCCTATTATAGGTCAAAATGTCAATTCACTAATTGGCCTTCATTATCATTTCTATCACTCAGAAATGCTCAGAAATCCTTCAAGAAATCACCACTATGGAGTCCTGTACTTCTCTCTTCAGCCTTCTCTTCCTTCTTCTTAGATTTTTCCAATCAACTAAATTAACCTCATACCACACACACATAACCTACAATTAGGTTAATCTTATACCTCTCTAATAAGGTAGTTTAATCTATTGCCACTTAATCATCACTATAGATCTTAGGGTTTATTCAGATCCAACAAATCCTTCCAACATTTCATTTCCATCTACATTGTAGAATACATCCTAAAATTCCTTCTTGAATCCATACATACAAACAGTTAAACATATATTAAATGCTCATTTAATTATCCACAACAATCATCCTTATCTTAAATATGCTTCACATATCCCAAGAAAATCAACTATGTCGGTTGGGATCTCAAATCTCTCTCAAACTGTCAAAATACGGATACTCGGTCAATACTGTGTTCTTCCGCTCGATCATCACTAGATAACTTGCTAATTTACTGACACTTGACAAATATTGATGCTCGGACGACACTACATTTTCTCAACTTATACTGGTGCTCAATCGACACTTGCATCACTAGGCACAAACTTAAGTTCCTTAATCTTATGCTCTGTAACTCGGTCAAGACTAATCTTGTAGTCATCCAATCTTCACTTAGACTTAAGATAAAAAAAAAAATATTACCTTTTCAAGGTGCGATCTCATCAAGTAGCCATTATAGTTTCACATAACTCAACCATTTCACCAGGTCTTCCTATTATCTCTTCTTTTCAAATCTTCTTCATCAATCAAATAATATGGCACTATACAAGATAGAAAATGTCTTACCAGTTAACGTTTGACATCAATGGAAATATAAAAATTGTTTCAATTGTATTTTCCAACAATTCACATATCCCACAGGTTCACATGTTGTTGTGGGAACATGGATGCACACGCACATGACTAGAAAGAATGGCATTACCACGTTTGAAGACTATGAGAAGCACAAAACCATTCTCATGTATTCACACCTTGTTATAGTATCCAATGTTAAGTTGTTGAAACATCAAGGAAGGCCAAATGAAAAAGAACTTTGGACTATTAGTACTATTGATCATGAAGCAATATTGAATACCCTCAAGCAGAGAGATGACCCTTCAGGAAGACTTCAGTAGGTAAGTTCAACTCACTACAAGGTTTTCCATGTTCATTACGCTTACATTCAATACATTAATTGCAATTTTATTTTTCATTTGTTTGAGCCAATAAAATTGGTTTCGTATGTGGATTGTAAGTGTAGTTGGATACATACATGATAGTTATAGAAGATTGAGGTGTGCATTTGATTAGCTCATAAAAAAAGAATGTGAAATTCAGTATCCATTGGCTAGTCATGTTCTTTGGTTAGTTTAGTTACTTATACATTCATAATCTTTTTCTCAACCTATAAAATTCTTGTTTTCTCAATTAACTTTTCATGTGCCTTTAGAATCCAGGGTTTGGAATGTAGATGTTGTCGAGTACCATTTGTTAAACTTATACACTTTAGGATTATAAATGACACACTTATTATATAGGATTTTTGATATATATAGTTGTGTATCTATGGTTTTTGGGAATTTTGTATCTCGTACTTTTGATAAATTTTATTTATTTATTTATAATATGGTTGTATAAATGATATACAATGTATTTGTAAGCAAGTTTGTGTGTACACTCAAGCTTGTATAATGATGAAATACATGCAAGAATGCAAATATTTGACTCGGTTAATTTTTTTGTGATATGGCCAAACATATCATTTTCATGCATTACAATTCAATTTTAATATATTCCAATTTTAAAATAGATTTCAATTGTAATATAGATTTCATTAGATTTATGTTTACCCCATTATGTAACCATTTGACCTATTAAGCCCTATTAGCCAAGGGTGGGTCAAAGTGGCCAAAGTGGTCAAAATGGTCAATTAAGGTTGAACTAGCACAAGAAAAATGTATTTGTGATATGGCCAAACATATCATTTTCATGCATTACAATTAAATTTTTATATATTCCAATTTTAAAATAGATTTCAATTGTAATATAGATTTCATTAGATTTATGTTTATCCCATTATGTAACCATTTGACCTATTAAGCCCTATTAGCCAAGGGTGGGCCAAACTGGCCAAAGTGGTCAAAATGGTCAATTAAGGTTGAACTAGCACAATAACAATGTATTTAGTTCATCTAAGTCACATTGGTCATGTTTGCAAATTTATAATTATCATTGACATAAAAGTGCCAAAATTTGCACTGTTGCTTAGTTGAAAGATGCACCACTTGGTCTCAATGGTGCATATTTCAAACCACTCATCATGGGACCAAACCATCAGCTCCATCAGCTCCAGTTGGGCGAGTAAATGCTAGTGGATACCTCTTTTCACCCATGTAGTATCAGAAGATTTATATAACCTCATTTTACAAATTTGAAAAGGACTAGACTATGCGAATTAGATCAAATGAATCCTAGGATTATGTTAATATATTCACTAGCGTTCCAATGATTTTTCTCCAAATTTTGATGACATGTTCCTCTCTACCCATATTTTCTAGATCTAACAATTAAGTCTACATATCTAATTATATTTTTTTTTGTATGTATTTAAAACTATCATTTTGTCATACTTTGCCCTAGCTTTTATATTCCTCCTTCATAATTACATAAGAATTCTTGAGTCCCAATGAAGGACTACTAAATCCACTTTTTGCCTAAACAATATTGAGCCAAGTGGATCATTCTCCTTCTAATGTGAGTGGAAATAGGCTCATGATTCCTAGTTTGCATGCATAGGCTAGAAAACCCTATTTCACCAACCTTAGACAAGATCGTACTTATAGGGAGAAATGATTATTTTGTATTTTCACATTTTTAAACTAAGAACGACAAGAGCTCGTATGTGAAAAATCATATAAATTTTGAACCTATTATCCTTTTCCAACAAATTTTATACTAGAACACGATGATGAAAAGAACCCATAAAAATGAGTATATTTTGAGCTGACAAAAACTACAATTTTGATGAGTTTCTAGATGAGGGCACAAAAAATAGAATATTTAAAGCCTCATAGATTTTCACTGTTAACCAATGTGTTACAATGTCTTTTTTAGGGCTAGAGAATATTTTTTAACTGACCATGACCGTGAGACCTTAATGCTCACATCATCTTACAACTAGATGGATTAAATTCTTGACTTAGGATGATGCCTATGAACACAACCTGGAAGTTTTTAAGATGTACTTTAGCCAAATTGACTGAAAAATATGATTCTATAAAACTCATTTTTAGAATGTTTGTAGAAGTTCAAAAATAAGGGTAATGATGTCTCTAGTCAAATATATCTTAATAGACATGTATGCATAAAAATATTTAGGCTAAGTCTTTATTATTAAAATATTGGTTTAATTTAGGCTTAATGTCTTTTGATTCGTATTCTTTAAACATCATGTCTCAATCAAGGATTATTATAAACATATGGTAGAAAATATTGAATTCTAACACTAGATCAAGAATAAGTGTCGCCACTTAGGGATAGGACTCATTATTATGGATGGAGAAAATGCAGGAAATAGTAAAACGCTAGCATATAGAAGTAGAGAAATGAAAATCCATGTTAGGATGGAAATTTTATCACATGAAGTGATATGGGGGTTTATTATAAAAAGGAAAGAATGAAGGATGCCCAACTAGAATCCAAAGGATAGAGGAGCGATACCCACTACACATGGAATATGTTTTCATGTTTTCACCATTTTACTTCCTAAAGCCACCACTAAAGTAATTTTTACCATAAGATAGTTTAGTTATCTTTATTATTTTATGTCCTTTTTATTTTTTTTGTATTTTTATATATTTGAAGAACCAAATGAAATAAACCAACACTAGAAGGGTTCTTGATAATATAAGGGTTAGCCGACTCCTCATAGAAAGTCCTTTGTCTTCTTCCATTAGCTCTTGATCAATGAAACTGGTCTCTTCTCCCTCATTGAGGTCCTCCTATGTTTAAGGTGTTCCTATGTTTAAGGTGTTCCTCAGTGGGGGGATTGCAAGTGTCAGGAAATGAAACTTGTATTGATCTCTAGGGGACTCATCCATACCTTTGAAAAAATTCCAATAAATGGTGGGTAGATTATAACCGTCAACCATCTAAAGGAGTCTATTAGAAGGTTACATAACTAGTGGTGGAGAAAATCCTTCTTGATGATTACAATAAGGGTGTTGAAAGGATTTTGAGTAGCCATATTATTTCACCTAGTGGGGGAAATGATCATGAGAAGGAAAATAGATCTAAGGAGATTGACAATAGTGCAAAGAGCATTCCCCTAGTCATTAGACAGGTTTGGAGATGCCACACTTTAAGATTTCTTTACCTTAAATTCCATCTATATGAGCACATAAAAAATCATTGATGAGTTGGTGTAATTGGGAAAGACAAAACCTACAAATTATAATTAATAAAGTAGTAGAATTATCACCTTTCCATATGCAAAAAAACTTTCAAATTTGAAAAATGCATAGCTAGGAGAACGTAGTCAAATATTGTGTTCCATCACCCAAGAAAACATTATGCAATGTCAAAGGTGCATGTTATACTTGAAAAAAAAATGCTAAATTGATTCTAACGCCTTTTTCACATGAGTGCACGACTAAAGAAGATATATCATATATCTGGTTGCCTACAAAATGAGTATTTTGGATTAGAATTACAAGATATGGTAGACTATTGCCAATAAGAAGACCTTCATATAGCAAACACTAGGAAAGACTACCACTACCAAATTCTTTCTAGATTATTTGGAAGTGATTGGCCCACATGAAAGAGGGAGATTTTAAAATTCACTTAGAAATAAGTTTTTCAATCATAGAAATTATGGCGAGTCATTTATGTCATCTTGTAGGAGTATAATTGTGGAAGGGACTATCAACATACTACTAGATCTCTTCATTTAAGGATTAGTAGAAGGCTTAGAAATTGTGTCTTATTATTTTGATTACATTACCTTAATTATCATTTGAAAGGTTTATTTGTTTGCAAGAGATAAATTGAAGTTGGTTGTGGCCTACAACTAAGATAGCTAAGTAAAATTAAGATCCAACCCTATTAAAGGTTACAAACATACTGTTAGGTCTGACCTTATTAGAGGATTCAAATAGAATAGTTTGTCACTTGATATCTGGCATCTCTATGCTATCTTTATGACCAAATCCTGTGTATTTTGTCACTTGATATCTGGCCTCTCTATGCTATCTTCATGACCAAAACTTTTGATACTCCTTAGGATGTATCTCAATATATAAAGTATTGTTAAGTCCTACTAGGTTAAGAGACTTTCTGATCCAATGGTTAAATTGAATCAGTAAATGATCTGTTCACATATACAACTATACTTTGCAGATTTTCAGATCTATTGTAATCTCATAATACCTTTATGATCATTGTATCATTTTAATACCTTAGCTGCATTTCTTTCTTCTCAGTGATGATGTGCTTCTTTTTTTCCTAGTGTCCACATAAATCTTTAGTTCTTTCCTTAGCTTGATTGATCAGGACTGTATGAATTTGTTCTTCACCAGTATCTCTTCAATATCCTCTTTCTATATTCACTCCCCTAATTCACAATGAATTTTCTTGTCTCTTTATAGAGATGATTTCACCATTTCTCAGTCCTTGAATTTCTTGTTCTTGGCATGATCTGCAATTCTAGCCTTTCATTCTTTAAAGCTTTACTACAATTTTATCAGGTAGATTTATCTTAGACAATTGGAATAAAATAGCTTTAAAACTCTCACTTATCTCTAGATTTTAACTGGTCGATGAAAACAATATTAACAACTAGTTAACTCCTTTATCTCATTCCATCTAAGTCTTTTGTCATTTATGAACTTTAGTTCTTTTTGGTGTTTAACTCTTTGTTATCTCGGTCAATGCTTCAGTTCTCCTTGGGAATCTCCATCAGGGTTGTCTGTCCATCAGGTAACACTATGATTCTGCTCATTGGTAACACTGTGAAGTTATGCTTGTCGGTAATGCTTGCTCAGGGTTCTTTCTTGGGTATCATTATGACTTTTATATTGAGGTTCTTTGTCTGTCGGGGTGCACTGACTATTGGTGTTTGTTTTCACTTAGTGAATACTAAAATTTTATGCATTACTCATGGCATAACATTTATCTTTCTGGTTCTCTGAAGTCTTTGACACTATGTATATAACCAATCAGATTATATCAAGTTGACATCAATGGAAATACAATACATTAACTGATTTAATGTCTTGCATTAACTTTCTATAGCTTGGTGATCATCAACTTAACATATTCAAACATTCAATCAGTTATAGTTCATCAATCTCTCCCTTTGGCATTGATGGAAACACACTACATTGTCATACTATATTATTACTAATACAATATGAAATATATCAGTTATAGTTCATCAGTCTACCAATCTTATTGTTCTATAACCAATAAAAATGTTTGGTTCTCGGTAAGCTCTTCTAGCTTAGATTAATTTCTTGCAGAGTACTCTCTTCAATCTTTAATCCCTTCACTAGATAGATGTAGCAGCTTCTGATTCTATCTTTGATGTTGTCTCTCCCTTTAACTGTTCCTCACCTTGATCATCTATTTTTCCTTTGACAACAATATAGAGTACTCTCTCCCTTAATTCATCTCTCCCTTAGGATATCTTCTCTCCCTTTGATGGATATTTCATATGTATATATAATCTCTCTTCTTTGAATCTTCTTAGGATATTCTCTCCCATCTTGGTATTCTCTCCCTTTGACAAAAATACCAAAGTAAACATTGATCATGCCAAAGTTATATCCTTTCACCTTTTTATAATATACTCCTTCAATTTCCCTATCCATCAGCAATACAATGACTCTGGTGTTCAGTGCAGATATGTACCTTTCCATACACTGATGTATCTTTACATTCCATCTCTTTGCTTGCATCAACATGGATGATCTTTTGATTAAGTGTAGGCTGATGCAGCCCCCTAGTCAGCTTACTGACCAATAGACAGGGGTCAGACCCCTAGTCTCTTTCTCAGGTACTCAAATGTATCTTTAGGAAATGGCTTTGTAAATATGTCAGCTCATTGTTCCTTTGATTGAACATATTCTAGTATCACCTCTTTCTCTTGCAATTTTTCTCTTAAGTAATGATACTTGATTAAAATATGCTTAGTCTTAGCATGCATGACTCAATTCTTAGAAATTTTTATTGCACTGGTATTATCACAATAGATAAGCACTTGTTCAAGAATTTTCATATTCATACCTTCCAGTAACTGTTTGATCCATGCAATGTTAGAGAAGTTTGCAGCAGCAGCCACATATTCTTCTTCTGTAGTATATTGTGAGATGCATCCTTGCTTTTTAATAATCCATGTGACAAGTCTGTCACCCATGAATAATGATCCTCCAGTTGTTCTCTTTCTGTCATCTAAGTTTCCAGCCCAATCAACATCCATATAAACTTGAAGCTCAAATTTTCCTTCTCTTTTATACCATAAGCCATATTCCTCGGTTTTCTTTAGATATCTTAGAATTATCTTAACAACAGTCATGTGTGATTCTTTGGGATTAGCAGAGAATCATGCAACTATTCCAACTGCATGTGCTATATCTGGTTTGGTATGAACAACATACATTAGTTTGCCAATCATTGATCTATACAAGGTCTGATTTACCTCATTTGATTTATCTTCCTTTGTCATCTTACATCTGGTTTCCATAGGTGTTCCAACTGGCTTGGAATCTTCTATTTTGAATACCTTTAACACTTCCTTGATGTATTTGGATTGAGTGATATATATGCCTGCATATTTTTGAAGAATCTGTAGAGCAAGAAAGAATTTGATCTCCCCAAACATTGACATCTCAAAATCTTTTCTCATTTCATTAGCAACAGATTTACATAACATATCATTACCTTAGAATATGATATCATCACCAAATATTTCAGCAATCATATGTTATCATCGGTATCTTCTTTTAAGTACACATTTCTATTTTCACTTGTGCTTACAAAATCAATGCTTATGAGATAGGAGTGAATTTCATACCAGGCTCTAGGTGCTTTTTTTAATCCATACAAGGCTTTGTGTAGTCTACATACCATGTTTCTCCTTTTTGGATCAACAAACCCTTCTAGTTGTTCAATGTATACCTCTTCTTCTAGTATTCCATTTAGGAATGCAGATTTGACATCCATTTGGTATACCTTGAATCCTTTGAACGCAGCATAAGAAAGTAATATTCTTTCTCCTTCTAGTCTAGCAATGGGTGCAAAGGTTTATGCATAGTCAATACCTTCTTCTTGTGCATACCCCTTGCATACTAGTCTTGCTTTGTTTCTTGTGACTTCTCCATTCTCATTCAGCTTGTTTATGAATATCCATTTGGTACCGATGACACTCTTGTCATCTGGTCTCGGTACTAATGTCCATGTTCTATTCTTCTCAATCTGTTCTATTTTTTCATTCATAACACTGACCCATTCTTCATTTTCAAGTGGAGTATTAACAGATTTAGGCTCAAAATCACAAATTAAACATCTAGTGTTCAGTTACTTACTTCTTGTTCTCATTCCAGCCTTCTTGTCTCCTATGATGTGGTTCTGTGGATGATGTCTTCTGACATACTTGGCAAGTATCGGTTCAGCTCTTTTTTCATCATTCTGATCATCGTCTTGACCTTCATTATGATCTCTATCACTTGGAACATCATTTTCCTAAATTTTCAGTATTTGTAGCCTGATGCGCGGGTGTAATGTTCTATTGCTTAGGAGTGATACATTGTCATTTGGGTAGAGTGTCAGGTTCTTCAGTCTAAACAAACATGTTGTATTCTTCTGGTTCTTTTCTTTTTTCCTCATCATTTTTCTTTGCATATTCATCTATTCTGATATTTGCACTTTCAATGAATTTTTTAGAGGACTTGTTAAGACATTTATAAGTCTTTCTCTTGGTGGAATACCCTAGAAAGATACCTTATTCACTTTTGGAGTCAAGCTTTCCATTTCTATCATCTTTCAAAATATAACATTGACTTCCAAAGATTTTGAAGTAACTTACATTGTGTGTGTATCCATACCATAGCTCATAGGGTGTCTTCTTGGTGTCTTTCTTCAATTTTATTCTATTCAATGTGTAGACAGTAGTACTGACAGCTTCCCTCTAGAATGTTTGAGTGATGATTTTATCTATCATCAGTGTTCTTGTACAATCAACAATGGATCTACTTCTCCATTCAGCAATCCCATTTTTCTGTGGTGTTCTTGGTGTAGAAACATGTCTTTTAATTCCATGCTCATTGCAAAAGCTAGTGAATTCATCAGAAACAAATTCTCCTCCTCTATCTGATCTTAAGAATTTCAATTCCTTACCACTTTATTTTTCTACCATAGCTTTATACCATTTAAACATCTTGAATGCTTCTGACTTTTCTTTTAAAAACATAACTGTCATCATTCTAGAATAATCATCAACAAAGAGAATGAAATATCTATTACCATAGTAAATCTTTGTTCTCATGGGTCGACATAGATTATTATGGATTAATTCTAGAATAACATTAGATGTATGGGCTTTGCTCTTGAAACTAGACTTTTTCATCTTACCTTTTTGACAATTCTTACACATGATATGATTGGGCTTTGAGATGCTCGGTAAGCCTCTTACTTTCCTTTTATTTCTTATCTTAATCATGTTGTCAAAATTCACATGACATAATCTCTTATGCCACAACCATATGTCTTCGTTTCTAGCCTTTAAACTTGAGTAGTGTTTATATCATCAAGATAGAATAGGTTACCTTTTGTCTGTTCACTAGTTCCGATCAACCTTCCTAATTTATTAAAGATCTTTGCCTTTTTGTTCTCAAATGGTACACAGTGACCTGTGTTATTCAGCTGTGAAACACTTAATAGATTATAGTTAAGTCCTTTTACCCGGTATGCATTTTCACATTTGATCAGGTTATTCAACATTATGGTTCCTTTACCTTCAACTAGACAAGGTGTGTCATTACCCATTCTTACTGATCCACCATTATAGTACTCAAAAGTTTTAAAATTTTATTTATCACTGGTCATGTGGTGACTGCATCCACTATCTATAATCCAAACATCATTCTTACCAAGCTTAGATATGAGTGTAGTTTCAACATACCTTTCTTCTTCATCTGAATCATCCTTCATGGCTACAAATACCATCTCAATGTCTTCATCAGATTCGGTGTCAGTATCTCCAGCTCTGTTCTGAACCAGGTAAAAAGATTTCTTCCCTTTGTCCTTGTAGTCTCGGCTATCTCTTCTATCAGATTTTCGGTTGCTTTGATAATATATGTTGTCACTTCTATCAAACTTATTTTCATATGATTTGTCATCTTTTCTTTTGTTAGGACATCTAGCATCAAAGTGTCCAACTCTTTACAATTAAAACATACAAGTGGTAATTTACCTTTGTATCTACCTTTGCCTCTCTGCAATCTTCTAGCCATTAGTGCTTTAATCTCATCAAGATCTTGGTCATCACTATCACTTTCACTATCATTTCTCATAGTGTTTTTATGAGTTGACATACTTATTTTCAAAGAAGATTTGAATGCAGACTCAATAGATGGTAAGACACTGTTATCAAATTTATTCATCTCAAATGAAATTAGTCAACCAACCAAACTATCTAGAGTGACATTATTGTTTGCTACTACTCTCATTTCTTGTATAGCAGATACTCTAATATCATATAAAGGCAGTAAGGTTCTTAGGATTTTACTTACCACCATCTCTTCTTCAAGTATGCCTCTAACTTCTTGGATAGCATTAACTACCTCTTTTATTCTACAGCTGTACTGAGTGATATTTTCTCCTTCTCTCATTCTTAGGTCATCAAATTTTCCTCTTAGGCTTTCTTCCTTATCTCTTAATACATTAGCATCTCCTCCATGTACCAGCTTCAATTTATCCCACATTTCCTTTGTAGAGGTGCAGGTTTTGACATCTTCAAATTCAGCATCGGAGATTGAGGAAGCAAGTTCTATCATCATAGAATTATACTCATGCTTTTCTCTTAATTTCTCAAGTGTGTGAGGTCCTGTAGGTAACACATATTTAGTATCCAAGTATTGAGTAACATCATTTCCAATACCTGATAGGTGGAGTCTTATTCTACTTTGCCATGATGCAAAGTTGTCCTTGTTCAACTTAGGCACATCTCGTTTTCTCATCTTGTGATCTTTGGCTTAGGTCTTGAAACCTTCTTTCTAAGAACACAAGCTCTGATACCAATTTTTAGAATAACTCAAAGCGGGGGGGTGAATCAGTGGCCTAAAACATATTCAAATAAATTACCCAAAAACTTATTACCACAATTATAACCCTCTAGTTATCTTCAGTCCTACAAGATGAATGCCCTGAAATAATCTTATCAAATAACTACTTCTCGGAGTTCACTGTTAAACCTTATTCTGCTAGTATTTACCATAAATAGTGTTATGTGTAATGCAAAACACTAAAGTAATGACTCATAAACACATTGACACATGGATTTTTATTATGGAAACCTTGTTAAGGGAAAAACCACTTGGGACCAGTAACCCAAAATTTTCACTCTTTTGAAGTGAGATCAGTGAAGAGCCAACCCTGTTAAAGGTTACAAACACACTGTTAGGTGTGACCTTGTTAGAGGATTTAAATAGAATAGTTTTTCACTTGATATCTGGCATCTCTATGCTATCTTTATGACCAAACCCTGTGTAGTTTGTCACTTAATATATGGCATCTCTATGCTATCTTCATGACCAAAACTTTTGATACTCCTTAGGATGTATCTCAATATATAAAGGATTGTTAAGTCCTGCTCGGTTAAGAGACTTTCTGATCCAATGGTTAAATTGAAACAGTAAATGATCTGTTCACATATACAACTATACTTTGCAGATTTTAAGATCTATTATAAGCTCATAATACCTTTCTAATAAATGTACCTTTTCAACACCTTTTCTCCCCTTCTTTCTGCTCGGTGATGTTGTGCTTCTCTATTGCTCGATGTCTGCAAAAATATTTAGCTCTTTCCTTAGCTTGATTGATCAGGACTGTATGAAGTTGTTCTTCACCAGTATCTCTTCAACATCCCCTTTCTCTATTCACTCCCCTAATTCACAATGAATTAGCTTGTCTCTTTATAGACATGATTTTACCGTTTCTCATTCCTTGACTTTCTTGTTCTTGGCGTGATCCGCAATTCTAGCCTTTCTTGCTTTAAAGATTTACTTCAATTTTATCTCGTAGATTTCTCTTAGACAACTGGAATAAAACATCTTAAAAAATATCACTTATCTTTGGCTTTTAACTTGTTGATGAAAACAATATTAACAACCAGTTAACTCCTTCTTTATCTCTTTCGAGCTAAGTCTTTTGTCGTTTCTGAACTTTAGTTCTTTTCAGTGTTTAACTCTTTGTTATCTTGGTCAACACTTCAGTTCTCCTCAGGCATCTCCGCCGGGGTTGTTTGTCTGTCAGGTAACACTATGATTCTTCTCGTCAGTAACACAGTGAAGTTCTGCTCTTCGGTAATGCTTTCTCTGGTTTCTTTCTCGGGATCACTGTGACTTTCCTCTTGGGGTTCTCTGTCCGTTGGGGTGCACTGACTATCGATGTTTGTTGTCACTTAGTGAATACTCAACTTTTATGCATTACTGATAGCATAAACTTTATCTTTCTGGTTCTCTGAAGTCTTTGACACTATGTATATAACCAATTAGATTATATCAAGTTGACATCAATGAAAATGCAATATATTAACTGATTTAATGTCTTGCATTAACTTTCTGTAGCTTGGTGATCATCAACTTAACATTTTCAAATATTTAATCAGTTATAGTTCATCACCCCATAACATATATTCAACCAGATGGCACACATATGATCAATGAGCTAGGATGAGACAAACTATGCATCTGATGATGAGGCAGGTGGCACACATGTTGATCCATTCTTTGGTTTGACTAACTGCACGTGTCATGCTAAACAATGACATCAATTAATGACGTAGCTGCCTGAAGAGTTTGTAACTCCATAGACTCCTTCAGGGCTATTGGGACATGATGTGAAGCATGAGTTTAGGAGATAAATAAATTCTATGTTGGGGGTCTAACACCCTCTGAGATCCTATTTTATCCTGTGTAGAGCCTCCTCCTCTATCTTGGAACTCCCTTATATCAAATTAGTTTAGCTTCAAGATGAGGATAAACTCACAATATAAATTTCTTAAGAAATATAGAGGTACCTCATAATTGTTACAAGGCGGTTCGTCAAATAACATATACCACCTATCCAAAAATGATTTTTTCATCCCAGTGTGGTTACACCAATGTATAGGAAACCTCTTTAAATCATTAGTTAAGGTCATATTAGTTTTAGGTTCGGTGAAAAGAGCACATTTATTATCTTTACTTATCAATTTTTTTCACCTCAACCTATGACAACCAATCAACATAGAATGCATAACATCTATCCTTATATGGGCCGCATTTAGTAACCTATCTATGTACCTCCGTGGCACTATTGACCATTAGCTTTAGGTTTGTGGCAAGGTATGAGTGATGCTCATGAGTAGAGGACCTCAACATATTCATTATCTAAGTAATTTGAGTAGTATTTGTGATAGGAAATTTATAAGATCCTCTTGCATGGCCTGTACATGTTCTATTGGAGGAGGTAGAGCATTTTGGGGTGGTTGTTGTTTTTGAGGATAGGAATTTTAAGGGTTTTCATGTTGTGGGGCAGTTTAAGAAGAGGTCGACATTGTTTGTTCTGTTGTCGAGCATTATTTTCATAATCTAGCATAAAATTAATAAAACAATCTTAAATCAATTGAAAAAACCCTATTTCAATTCAATTTCAAGCAAAAACAATTAAAAAAATAAAGTTTTACCTCTTCAACGACGTGACATTGTCAGAAATAGGTGTAAATGCTAAGAAAATCCAAAACAAGGTGCAACATGATTGGATTATGTCAAATTTGGAAAGATACAAAGCGTTGTTCACCATTTGTTTCATTAGAAATGAGTTTGGCCCATAGGCAAACTCAAACATAAAGTTCTTCAAACGTGTATGGGTTTTGAAGAACTAAAAATGTAACTTTATTTCTTCATAACACAATTGGGTTTTGAAGAAGCAAAGTTACTTTTAGTTCTTCAAAATGCATTAATGTTTTGAAGAACTAAAAATATAACTTTAGTTCTTCAAAACTTGATCAAGTTTTGAAGAACATAGGCTTGGTATTCACCAAGCCATAAGCTGATCAGGTCATCTGATTAATAACCCAATTGGGTTACTAATAATTTTGAGGCTTTTTTTCACATGTGGCCACTTTTTTTACCAACAACTTCGTGAATCCACCCACAAATAAGGACTATGAAGGTATAAACATTTCTCTCACATATAGCATCTACTATAAGATATCACACTTTTAATGTCCATTTCAATTTATTTGAATTTCAAGGTCAATTCCTGAATTGGGGTCTGACCTAGCAAACCCCCCATTAACCAAACAAATTCACCTTTTTTTGTTTGCAAGTGGTAGGTTACAGATGCACAAATTTGGGATTAGTTTGAGCATCAGAAGATTTATAGAACCTCATTTCACAAATTTGAAAAGGACAAGACTATGCTGATTAGATCAAATGAGTCCTACGATTATGCTAATCTATTCACTATTATTCTTATGATTTTCTCCAAATTTTGATGATATGAATTCCTCTCTACCCATATTTTCTAGATCTAACAATTAAGTCTAGACATATCTACTTAATATTGTTTTGTATGTGTTTAAAACTATCATTTTGTCATACTTTTCCCTAGCTTTTATATTCCTCCTTCATAATTACATAAGCATTCTTGAATCCCAATGAAGGACCACTAAATCCACTTTTTGCCTTAAAAATCTTGATCCAAGTGGATCATTCTCCTTCCAATATGAGTGGAAATAGGCTCAGGATTCCTAGTTTGCATGCATAGGCTAGAAAACCCTATTTCACCAACCTTAGAAAAAATAGTACTTATAGGGAGAAATGATCCTTTTGTATTTTCACATTTTTGGACTAGAATGAGAAGAGCTTGCATGTGAAAAAACATATAAATTTTGAACCACTTATCCTTTTCCAACAAATTTTTTACTAGAACATGATGATGAAAAGAACCCAAAAATAATGAGTACATTTAGAGCTGACAAAAATCTCAAACTTTATTAGTTTCTAGACTAGGGCACAAAAAATAGAAGATTTAAAGCCTCATAGATTTGCACTGTTAACCAATGTGTTAACATGTCTTTTTTAGGGCTAGAGAAAAAATTTTGACCGACCATGACCGTGAGAACTTAATTCTCACATCATCTTGCAACTAGATGGATTTAATTTTTGACTTAGGATGATGCCTATGAACACAACCTAGAAATTTTTAAGATGTACTTCAGCCAAATTGACTCAAAAATATGATTCTATAAAACTCATTTTTAGAATATTGGTAGAAGATAAAAAAATAAAGGTAATAATGTCTCAAGTGAAATATATCTTAATAGACGTGTGTGTATAAAAATATTTAGGCTAAGTCTTTATTATTAAAATATTGGTTTAATTTAGGAATAATCTCTTTTGAGTCATATTGTTTTTGTTTTCAAAAACATCATGTCTCAATCATGGATTCTTAGAAACTTATGGTAGCAAAGATTCAATTCTAACACTAGATCAAGCATAAGTGTCGCCAATTAGGGATAGGAATCATTATTATGGATGGAGAAAATACAGGAAACAGTAAGACGCTAACATGTAGAAGTCGAGCAATGACAATCCATGATAGGGTGGCACTTTTATTACATGAAGTGATATGGGGGTTTATTATGAAAAAGAAAGAATGAAAGATGCCCAACTAGAATCCAAAGGATAGAGGAGTGATACCCACTACACAAGGAATATTTTTTCATGTTTTCATCATTTTACTTTTTGAAGCCACTATTAAAGTGGTTTTCACCATACGATAGTTTAGTTCTCTTTATTATTTTATGGCCTTTTTGATATTTTTTTGTATTTTTATACATGTTAAGAATCAAATGAAATAAACTAACACTAGAAGGGTTATTGATAATAAGGGTCACCCCACTCCTCATAGAAATGTTTTTTTCTTCTTCCATTAGCTCTTGATCAATGAAAGTGGTGTCTTCTCCCTCATTGAGGTCCTCCTATGTTTAAGGTGTTACTCAGTGGGGGGATTGCAAGTGTCAGGAAATGAAACTTGTATTGATCTCTAGGCAGACTCATCCACACCTTCAAAAAAATTCCAATGAATGGTGAGTATATTATGACAGTCAACCATCTCAAGGAGTCTATTAGAAGGTTACATAACTAGTGGTGGAGAAAATCCTTGTTGATGATTCCAATAAGGGTGTTGAAAGGATTTTGAGTAGCCATATTATTTCACCTAGTAGGGGAAATGATCATGAAAAAAAAATAGATCAAAGGAACATGACAATGGTGCAAAGACCATTCCCCTAGTCATCGAGAAGGATTGGAGATGTCACACTTAAGATCCACTTTATTTACCTTAAATTCCATCAACATGAGCACATAAAAAATCATTGATGATTTGGTGTAATTGGGAAAGATGAAGCCTACAAATTATAATTAATAAATTAGTAGAATTATCACCTTTCCATATGCAAAAAAAAACCTTTCCATATGCAAAAAAAAACTTTCAATTTTGAAAAATGCATAGCTAGGAGAACATAGTCAAAAATTGTGTTCCATCACCCAAGAAAACATTATGCAATGTCAAAGGTGCATGTTACACTTGTAAAAAAAAAATGCTAAATCGATTATGAAGCCTTTTGCACATGAGTGCACGACCAAAGAAGATATATCATATATCTGGTTGCCTAAAAATGAGTATTTTGGATTATAATTACAGGATATGTTAGACTATTGTCAATAAGAATACCTTCATATAAAAAACACTAGGAAAGACTACCACTACCAAATGCTTTCTAGATTATTTGGAAGTGATTGGCCAACATGAAAGAGGGAGACTTTAAAATTCACTTAGAAATAATTTTTTCAATCATAGAAATTATGGTGAGTCATTTGTGTCATCTTCGAGGAGTATAATTGTGGAAGGGACTATCAACATACTACTATAGCTCTCAATTAAGGATTACTAAAACGCTTAGAAATTGTGTCTTATTGTTTTGATTACATTACCTTAATTATCATTTGAAAGGTTTATTTGTTTGCAAGATATAAATTGAACTTGGTTGTGGCCTACAACTAAGAAAGCTATGTAAAATTAACTTTGGATGACAAATCTTGTTGATGCCTAACTCCACTTTTTTTTTTTTAAAGGAGTACATCTAAACAATTGACATTAATTACTAGTTTTGAATACAATGATAAGAGATCGCAAAATCAATTCATGACTGATATAAGTAAACCAGTGAAATCCATCTCCATTCCAAATAAGTGATACATTTATTGCCAAAAATACTCCAAAAATCTAAAAAATTGATAAACATATTATCTTAAAAAAATTAACTCTTGTCAATGGGCCCTTAGTCTACTGGTGAAGTTAAATGGTTCACAAAGAGCCCACCAGAGATCAAGTCTTGCCGAGTGCAAGGCACGACATCATAAGGGATGAGGTTGGGATCATGCCCCAGTGTGGATGCTCCTCAGTCCTTGGCTCTAAACTAAAGAGGCACGTGTGGGCCCGTATCGAATTCCTAAACCCTCCATNAACCCCCCATTAAAAAAAAAAAAAAAAAAAAAAACTCGTAACACCATTTAAACCATCAATATACCCACATCAAATAATTATAATATATTTCCTATTAAATTATCAAATACATTTAAATATTTTAACAATAACTTTGTATAACCACTATACTAAAAAATTGTCACAATGAAGTCCAAAACAACTCCAATGAAGTCACAATGCAAGTAGAGTGGGTTTAACCATGGAGGAAACTCCGTAGTTAAGCGCACTCGAGCTGGAGTAGTACTGGGATGGGTGACTTCCCGGGAAGTCCCGGTGCTTCACCTATGTGAGCATCACCTAGATCCAATGAGTGCTAAGTGTTCCATTCATTCTCATGAGAGATGGGTTCATGTGAACCACTACTCATGAATTTTGGGTCAATGAGTTTGACTCAAAAACTACAAAAACGACACAGTTGAATCGTGATAGCAATATCACAATTTGACTTGCTGTAGAAAAATATCTCCTACTTATCAACTCCATTCTCTCTTCCTTGGATCTGAAACAAGTACATTTATTCATTCAATAAAATATTCTAAAAATTACCCACCTTAAGACTGATGTAAACCTCCATGCCCAATGTCCTGCACGATGGTCTCTAGATTGACTACTACAGTCCGTACCATCCTATTCAGAATAAAATGATCATCACCCTCTCGTGCTGCGAATGGGCTGCGAATGGGCACCTGCTTGTACAACGTTTTTGTTTGAGGTACAAGACAGCATCGGACTTATTCTGAAATTAGATGAAGAGTTCTGACTCCTAGGTATCTCAAAAACTTCTGTTTTTTTCTGGAGTTATCACTAACATCCAAGGTACGATCTGTGGAAAAGGAATCTTTTCTCTTAGAGTACATCAGAAATATGGTACCAGTGCGCGTGGGCAATTGTTAAGGGAATCCTGGATAGTATTGTTGAGTAGGAAGTGGAGATAATAAAAGCAATGTTGAACGGGTGAATTACAGTGTAGGATATTTTTGTTCTGCAATGATTTTATGTTGAACGGGTGAATTATAGTGTAGGATATTTTTTGTTGTGCAATGATTTGATGTTGAACGGGTGAATTCATAACAGTGTAGGATACTTTTGTTCTGCAAAGATTTGAACTGTCATGGATTGTTGTGCCACAGAGGTTCTGATAGTGGAATTGACAGTTATTGTCACTACGTGCTGGTTTTGATTGTGCCATTGAAAGGAACGCTTCATTTCAGTACTACCCATTGAAATTAATCTGTTCAAGGAATAGAAAAGATCTTTTGGTCTTTGGTTTTCAGTGATATAAATCGAAAATAGTGTTATATAAATGATTAGTTATAGATTTTAATAATTAAATTAAATTGGTAGATTTTTAATAATAATATTTTCTATGATAACTATTAGATAGTTCAGATTTTGGTTAAGTATTAATATACTATTGCATTTGGTTGTGGGCTAATAATGAATTAGTTTTACATCAATGAATCAATCATAAATTACTATTTTTTTCTTGTTCAACTATTTGTAAAGTTTAAATATTTATTTATGAATTAAATATATTCTATAAATTAGTTTTTTCAATTATGATTGGTTCAATTGATTTGATCTTATAGGACCCCTTTTTTCGGAGGCTTCCCAAATTTATTTTTTATATATAATTTTTAACATAGTTTTGTAATATATAATTTATATATCATTTAATTTATTTTGAAATTGGTCTTTTAATTTACAATATAGTATATTTAAAATGATATATTGAAGAAGCATAGGAAAATAGACTAATTTTCTATTAGTAAAGGTCTAAATAATTTTAGAGGTAACAAATGGTTTCTAGAAGACATTGTTTGTTATAGATGAATTGATTGATTTATTTTTAGCTATGGTATATTTATTGTTTCTCGAAGGATGATTCATTTGCCTTCTAATTTATTCTACGTGTAAAAATAAAAAAATCATTAAGTTCTAGACCTCATTACTAAAACTAACAATCTAGATCATTGTACAAATAGATGTAAAAAAAATCTAAAGATGGAGATAATTCCTCTTAATACTACCCAAAAGACTTTAATTCAATGTCAATTTACATAATCTAAAGATGGAGATAATTCCTCTAAATACTACCCAAAAGTCTTCAATTCAATGCCAATTTACATAATCTTAAAATGGAGATAATTCCTCCAAACACTACCCAACGGTCTCCAATGCAATGTCATACTATGACTAATGAGCATGAGAGAAAGAATAAGAGAGTCTACAGGTTCCTTGACGACATCGAAAGAACGTGATGCAACTCTATAGGAGAAAATGTCAAAGAAGCAATTTAGAGCTATAAAGATTTAAAAGAAGCATTTAACAGTCTCAATAGTGTCCTTCAAGTCTATAAGATAAGACTTGCAAAATAAACTTCAAATATCTTTCAAGAGTTCGTACGAAGTAGTTGCATGTAGAAGATGATGAATGTCATGTTATACCAAATCATTAGGACATGGATGTAGCAGCACTAGTCTCATTATAAACAACAAGAGAGGGAGATGTGATCTTAATGCATGCCATCAACTACATTGATTTTCCTATAAAGGTGTGCCCACACAAGATGTTTAAGAGTCCTTGGACTTAAGATATTAATTCATAGATAAATAAAATGAATAATTTGAATATAGATTAGAATTCATAAAAGTCAAAATCTTTCTAGAGAAAGAGTAGTACTATGAGGACAAGTAGTATGTCATTATGATGTTCATATTAATTGAATAATTTAAATTAAAATAAAATAAATTGGTTTATATTTTATATTTTATAGTAATTATAAAAGAGTGAAAATCTTATAAGATTGCAAAATAAATTTTTTTTTCCAAACGATGTCACTTGTTTTATTTCATCGCAAATTGTTATACCACTTGAGAACAAAATAAATTTTACTGTTTCAAAGGATGTCACTTGTTTTATTTAATGTTTGAATAGATAGATTTGAAAATATTTTATGTTTGTATATCTATTAAAGAACACAAATTACAAAGAATGATAGCTCTGTCATAAAAACCAACCTTAGTTAACAGTTCTTCACGAAAATATACATCATACCAAGAGACACTTGGTACACTTAGTTTAGTTTTTTTTCGTGGGTGCATAGCCGCTGCCCAGTTCAAATACTCCAATGTCACGGTGCGTGCATCGATGACGGAATAATGAATTAAGAAGAAGAAGAACTTTCTAAACATTAACTATAAATCTTTATCATTAATGAAAGAATTATTAATAAATGAATAAAAGAACAATGTTCAGAAAGTCAGGCCTCGTGCAGAGGAAAGCTCAGCGGTGCATGTGAATTTTGTTCTTGGTCAGTCCACATCCCATCGCTGCATCGGGCAACTCCCCAACTTTTTCGATTCCCTCTGCAAACATCACTCCCATCCCGATGAAAAAGTGAGCCTCCACATGGCAGTGAAAGGCCCACACTCCTGGATTATCGGCCTTAAAACGGATGGCCGTCCATCCATACGGAAACAAAGCCACCGTATTGCGCAGCGGTGGATTTACCGTGTTATACTTCAGAGGATCCTTCACGGGATCGAACACGCCCTCTCCGTATGCAAGAATCCAGAAATCGTGGCCGTGCAGATGCCATGGATGGATCTCTGAATTATTGGCAGTCAGAGTATTTGCATTCTGTAGAATCACATCCACAACGGAGTTCAATTTGAAGACGTAAATGCCGTTCCCTTCAACAGCGTTGGGATTTGGGGGAGGAATGGTGATGTTGTAGTCACGGGGACTGTAAACGTCCGGAGGTGGGGTGGTGTCGTAGGCGCCCTTGATTTTGTATTTCATGGCGGCCAAGTAGGGAGTTGGAGGCGGCACTAGGGATATGTTGTTGATTGCCCACTTTGTGTATCCGTTGATCTTGTTCTGCGTGTTGAGAAGAATCAGCTGCCTGTTGGACTGAAGTGGGGGAGGTTCTTCGTGTCCTTTCAGAGCCAGGAATTTCTTAGCATGAGCTTTGCTGTAGGCGGTGTCGTTCCAGAGTGGACTCGTGGGAGATGGCGCAGAGGGGAGCTTTGTTGAGGGATTGGGAAGATAGTTGAGAATGGCCAATCCAGTGGGCGTTTTGGGCAGCCTGCCTCTCACGTTCACACCTGCCCAGTAGTTTTGAGAAGAATTCTGATTTGCAGTTATCAGAACGGAATATGCTTCGCCGGAGTATATGTTGAGGTTGTCTACTTCCACCGGCTCTACGTAATGCCCGTCTGCTTCCACGACCGTCATCTTGTGTCCCTGTTCAAAACGAAATGTGAGAAATATTGGACAGCCTTGAACTGCCCGGCCCCACTTACGTGGAATTTCGTTCTCCCCGTAAATAATGAATAGGGATTGACTGGAACAGTTCCTTATCGTTGGGGAGATATTGTTTAGTTCTCCACGTAAATAATGAATAGGGATTGACTAGAACAGTTCCTTATCGTTGGAGAGATATTGTTTAGTTCTTAAAAGAGGGGTGATTTAGTCAATAAATATTTGAGGTTAAGATGGCTGACCTGGATCACGAAGTTGAGGGCTGAGAGAGACGCCACACTTGCAATACGGAGGCGGTATGTGTTCCCAGGTCGTACCGGCAGGACATAAGGCGAGCATTGCGTGTTCGTGGCATTGCAGGAATTGGTGTTTGGTAGTGAACAGTTGTATTGTCCTCGTCCTTCTATCAGCAGCGACTGGTAAAAGAGTAGCACACAGTGTGATTCAGAGACATCGATACATTCATTCAATTTAAACATCATACAAAATATTTTGAATGTGATCTAGGGATAAAAGAAAATGTTACTATTTATCAGAAAATGTAATTTGAGATACATACAAAATATTTAATTAAGGGAACATACTAGTAGTCGCTATAGTTAACTTTGTAAGTCTTAAGTTTCTAATTGTACATATTAGATAAAAAACAAGTGATCATTTGAAAGTATTGTCTATCCAAAGCATATTTATATTTTTCCTATTCTCCTATTGCCCATTCACTTTAGCAACTAAAAAAACAATTGTACAATTAGTACAATGCTTATGCACAAATGTCCTGATAATTATGAGCTAACTATAAGTTGTCTTTGATGTGACTTAACTACTTATAGCTATTATTCTAGCTTCTAGGTAAGATCTATAATGTGGCCAAGGGGCAAAAGGTGGTCATTTCAAAGGGGTGTCCAAGACATATTTCCTATTTGCCCCATTACCCATTTGCTTTGACAACCAAAACAAATTACACAATTGACGCAATACTTATGTACAAATGTCTCAATTAATCATGAGCAATTGTTACCAATAAAAGTTGCACAATTGATCTAATTGGTAACATTTTTTCAAGACTATTGACCCACTTGATTATTTTTTAGTGAACTTTTAATTAGTAAAATCTAATGAACGATAATTAGAACATAAACCATCACTAATACTCTTCCTCTATTCATAATTAAAAAAAAATCTAAAACATAAATACAAAATATTCCATTCATAAAAAAAAAATCTAAAACAACGCTACAAAAACATACACTGAAACTTCTTACCTGAGGTTCCCCAACCCAAACAAAGGGATTGGAAGAGAGGCCCACGGCCTGTTCATAAGTGCTCTTGTGCCACCAGTCATTTAAAATGATACTCAGCTCTCCATGGTAGGCAAAGGGTTCTTTGCCCTTGGCATCCACTATCAGCGATCCATAAAACCCTGCTGACCGCTGCAGCCCATAATGACCATGATAAAAGTACGTCCCCGGCTGCATTTCATACATTCATGATCAATATTATCATCAAACAAAAAACACATTTCAATTCAAACTTTAAACAACACACTTTTAAATTGCCCACGCTGAAAGAGATTCAAACTTACTCTGTCCACAACGAACCTATATACGTAGGTTTCGCCCGAGTAGATTGCACACTGAGACATGGAAGCCGTCCCGTCGTCCCAGGGAGTACCGATCTGCAACGCCAAATCACAGTTATTTCTGCTCTGCGAATGTGAATAACATTTAAACTGGGTGCAAAATGAGAAGAAAAATGAGATAATTTACCTGGCGAATGCCATGCCAATGAATAACAACGTTTTCAGTGGGCATCAAGTTTTCTATCTTGACAACAACGGTGTCCCCTTCTCTTGCTCTGATTGTCGGCCCAGGGTATTGTCCATTTATAGAGATGATGTTCGTCTGCACGCAATCAGGAGCCCATGTCTGGTAATTTACTTTCCATTTGTGAAAATGCACCTTCGCTTCAGCAGCAAAAGATAAGAGTGCCAACAATAAAAACAACGTACAGAAAACACTTGGTTCGTAAACTAAAGAAGCTCTGCCAGCCATTGCAAACAGTCTAGATGAGCAGATACATCAAAATCTGAAATAAAGTAGATCGATCTACACACTTTCCTTCTCCACACAAACTCATTTTATAGCAATTTCAGCAATGGGAACTTTCCAGGCTGCAACTGGAAGCAGTATACAAAATGAACTCCTATTTTATATTTTCTTCCAAAGACCAGACTTTTTCTAACATGGCCATTTAAATGTGAATGGAGTTTTTCAAGACATTAGTTGTAACATTGAATCTAGAATCTGGGCTGCAGCTAAGAGCTTTTAATTCACATGAAGGTCTTATCCGGTTAATTGAAAAAGAGAAATGAATATTGTAACCCATGATGTTTCTGTGTCCATACCTTGTCCATTTCACAAACTGACTATATATTTAAGAAGGAGAATAAAATAGCTTTCTGCTCTACTTTCCACACTGCCTATAAAATGTCCACACGGTAAAACTGTAGATAAGTCTTGAATGTTAACAATAGTTTTAAAATCAAAATTTTGAACGTTGCCAGTTTCAGTGGCTCTGACGCCTTCAAACTTTGATAACTTTTTCTAATGTGATTTGAAAGTTGCTTGGTCAAAATGTATAAAACAGATAAGAAATTGCATACTGGGTGCCAAAGATGATTGTTTCCCAGATGTCAACTCCAGCCTACCCTATACAACACATGGTAAAATAGTTCAGTATTACAACATTCATTAGAAAAGGGGCATTGCCCATGTTCCAAATGGGATTCCTTAAGCATTGCCCATGTTCCAAATGGGATTCCTTAGCTGTAGGTGTATTTGCAGGGTCAACATTGTCACATTTTTCAAAGAGAAGATCAAGCCTCTAAATTATTATGGATGAAAGTCATTGCACATGTTCAAAGGTCAATAGTCTCTCATTTTTTAATGAGAAGACCAAGCGCTCTCAATTATTATAAGAATTTGTTGGAATAGGGAAAAGGATTTCTTTTTTAAAAGAATTGATAGTATATTTTATCAAAATTATTATTTAATTATTTTAAAATATTGTAGATCTTTGTATTTAAGAAGATTTCGTCTTTGGTAAGTTATTTGTGATCTATTCAATTTTATCATTTAATTAAATGCTACTTCACAACAATTTTCATTCAAAAAAAATAATTTTTTTACCTTCATACTATCATACATATTATTGAGGAATATAAATTTTATATTTAAATAAAGAAAAAAATAATAGTATCAAATTATATGTCATGTGGTTTCATTCAGTAAATTGTTGAAGGTTAAGTGTGGGTTGATGGTGAAGAAACTACTTGTCTTAGAAACTGAGCAAGGTTGGAGGCCTATTTATTTTTAGGCCTTTAGCCTTTTGTCGTGCTGACAACATGTTCAAAAACCTTGGCGTGGGGCATAAGGAGAGTGGGGCCTCAATTTTCTAATTCTTTTTGTTGGGATCTTAGTTGACTGACAATTATGGGAGTTTGGAGGAGCCTAATCCTCTATCCTATAGAGATGTCATAGGAGTTGATGAACCCTCCTTTTGTGCAATACAATTTTTTATACATATAACCAATAAAGTTAGATCCAACAAAATATTGATAAATTAATGAAAATCTAACAGTTTTATAGAGGGAAGTATGGATTAACCATTTTTTCTTATGAATCCAAAGTTTATTGTAGATGATGTGCACTATATTTTTGAACATTTTCTAATTTGCAAATGTTGGTGTAATTAAGGCATTTTACCTAGGTTATTTCTCACCTAGGTCCTAATTACACCTACTTAAGCTTACTTAAGGAATTATACAGAAGTAGTTGGAGCATTCCACTTTAGGTGGTGTTATCATGTTACACATTCCACTTTATGTGTTGACTCCACGGTTAGTGCACTTATCACTTTATCACTCTCCACCTTTGTTGCACATACTTTATTACACATTGGAGGATGATCCACTTCTGGTGGACATGTGATTCTACCTTAAATGGGTGATAAGTTATGTCTTGATCATCATGTAATGAGATAATGACACTTGTCATTATCTCATTCACTCCGTTGTACTCACCTTAGCTATACAACCAAGGGATCTCCTATGTATTGATCATCTCATTCAAGTTGATTCCAGTTCATCAATTCTATTGCATCCTCAGTGAGAATACACCTTATTCTTATCATATTATTTCTCTCTTGTTATTGTTATTTCCATTACCTCTAGATCTTGGGTAGCTATCTTCATAGAAAAATCTTACATGGTATTAGAGCCCATAGAGAGCCATTGATTTTCCATTTGAGAGATTTGAGTGTATATTGTGGGGGCCTCCTCTTTGTCACTTCTTATTACAGTACAAAATTGGAGATTGATGGTGCAAAGCAGAGGTTGGCATCACATTGAGAAGGTGCAAAATCCCCAAGATCGCTTTTGTTTCATCTAAACCAGACATTAGAGGCCAAATCAAGCCATTTGAAGTTTGGAGGTGGGACAACAATTTAAGCATCACAATTACATAAGTGATTTTCAAGCAACGATATCTCAGTCATCGAGAGTCCTTTTTTCAAGATTTTTTTTATATTTGTGGTATAATTTTACACTCTACACATGAGAGCAGATGGTTTGGATTTGTGTTTGATTTTTTAAAAAAAATTGCATAATCTCTTTTTTGCAACTTCCAAGACTTTTCTCATGTTCATATGGATTCCTTTTTAGGTGCAATTTTTTGAAAGTGCATATTTTTCCATATTTTATAGTGGTGCAATCAGTTCATTAAGACTCTGATAAGAAATTTTACTTTCAAAATTTAACTTATATTTACAATTGTAATGCATAGACCTTAGTTTGGTCTTTTGTAGATGATGTAACTCTCTTATAGCCTGATTGTGGCAATTGTAATCACCGAAATAGAATGTTAAATAAATAAAAAGAAAAAGAAAAAGAAAACAAAAAATTTATATTTTCTTTATTATATAATACTTTTTTTTAGTAATATAATATTTTTAACTTAATATAATATATTTAAAATCCTTTTTAAAAGGTTTTTTGAAAAAATTCAAAATGAATAATCTAATTTGGGAAAGATTTTTTTGTCCCCCTAATATACCTATTGCAAGAATCCATTCTCCAACTAGTAGCCAAGGGGGTCAGTTGCCTCTATTTTTTCTTGGCACATTAGTTCTATAAGAGGTTATTATTAATGATCATTTGCAAGACATTCTTGGTGGCATCATCTTCAATTTATACCTTTTCTTATTTGTCATATCATGTTATATTCTCCATCATGAGCTATGTTGTACACACACTAATATACAGTGTCATCATTTTTTGTACTTTTTAATTGTTGACATATTTGATGTAATCCTTTTGTACTCAGTAAATTAGGAAGTATCTTGTGAGACTTGGTCTATGAATTCAGTTAAGACTTTGAATGTACCAATATACTATTGGCAAGTGTCCAATTGATGCTCAAGAAGGTGTCTTTGTGCCCAATCTTCATTATATTATAGTGGGTGATTCATAAACTATTCTTCATTGATAGTGGTACCTAATTTTGTCACACTTTGACTTTCTTGGTGTAGCATTGGCTCTATTTTATGCTTATGGAGGATTATAGGTCATAATATTAGACCATCTTTATAGGAGAATTGACATTAAGGGGGGATTCATGGTCTCTCTTCTTCTTCTCTCTTATCGGGGTTCTTTTTCCTCATATGAAATTTTGTTCACATCATTGAGAGCATGATGTATTTTCATCTCTCTTTTGGGGAGGAGTTCTATCTCATGTGGTTTTATCCTTTTCTCTATTTGTGAGAGATTGCATTTCATTTGTACATGGGCATCTAAAATATACCAATAGCGAGGAACCATCTTGAATTGTTATCTTTTGTATAGTATCCCTAAGTTGCATTTAAAGGAGGGGGTGGGGTGTTGGTGTAAATAAAGAATTTTACCTTGGTTGTTTATCACGTAGGTACTAATTACACTTACTTAAGCCTACTTAGGAAATTACATAGGAGTAGTTGGAGTATTCCTCTTTAGGTGGTGTTATCATATTATCACATTCCACTTTATGTGTTGACTCCACCTTTAGAATTGTATTTCATTTGATTTTTTCTTTATTATTTAATTAAGTTTCTTAGTGATAAAATAGTTTTACAAACTTTTATAGAATTTGTTTTAAAAAAATCTAAATAAATAATAAAACTTGGGAATGGTTTTTTTTCCACCTAGTATACCTATTACAAGAATCCATCCTCCAACTAACAGCTAAATACTTCATTTTTTGTACTTAGTCATAGATGACATATTTGATGTAATACTTTTCTACTCAGTAGATTAGGAAGTATCTTGTGAGACTTGGTGCATGGTTCTAGTTGAGACTTTGAATTTACCAATATGTCATTAGAAAGTATCTAGTTGATGTTGAAGTAGGTGTCTCTATACCCGATCTTTATTATATTATAGTGGTTGGCTCATCAATTATTCTTCATTAACAGTGGTACCTAGTTTTGTCAGACTTTAACATTCTTGATGTATCATTGGCTCTATTTTATTCCAATGGAGGATTTTTCGTCATCACCTTGGACCATCTTTACAGGAGATTTGACATTGAGGGGGGACTTGAGGGTCTCTCTTCTTCTTCTCTCTTATGGGGGAACTTTTTGCTTATATGCTATTTTTTTCTCATCATTGGGAGCATTGTGTGTTTTAACTTTTGGGAGAAGTTTTGTGCCATGTGGTTTTATCATTTTTTTTTTCATTTGTGAGAGATTTCATTTCATCTGTACATGGGTACCTATAATGGCCCAGTAGCCAGGACCCATCTTGCATTGTTATCTTTTGTAAATTCTCCCTAAGTTTCACTTAAGGGGGGGGGGGGGGGGGGGTTTTNGGGGGGGTGATTTTACCTCGTTTATTTCTCACCTATGTCCTAATTACACTCACTTAAGCTTACTTAGGGAAATACATAGGATTACTTGGATTATTCCACTTTAGGTGGTGTTATGATGTTAGCACATTTCACTTTATGTGTTAACTCCACCTCAAGAGCACTTATTACTTTATTACTCTCCACCTTTGTTGTACATGCTTTATTATACATTAAAGGATGGTCCACTTTTGTGGACATGTGATTCCACCTTATATGGACAATAAGTTGTCTCTTTATTATCATATAATGAGACAATGACCCTTTTGATTGTCTCATTTACTCCTTTATACACACCTTGTCTATACAACTAAGGGGTTTCTTATGCAATGATAATCCCATTCAAGTTGATTCTAGTTGATCAATTCTGTTTCATTCTTGTTGAGAATACAATTTATTCTTATCATATGATTTCTCTCTTGTTATTATTCTTTCCTTTTCCTCTAAAACTTAGGTGGCTACCTTCATAGCCAAATATTACAGAAATATATAGTCATAAGGGTTTATCTACCATTCTTGAACACTAGGACTCAAATTACTTAGAAATTCTAAAGGAAATATGAAAAGTATTTTAGTTACAAATAATTTTACTTTTAATCTTCAAAAGAATGGTAGATTGTAATTTTATCTTTTATGTTGGTTCACATTTTCATAATCAAGTAGGTCTAAATTCATCAAACAATAATGTGAAGGATTTTGATTTGGTGGAGGAGGTCCTTTTTAAAATTGTAGTATGGGGTCGCCTCCTTTGGCTTCGCATAGAGTTTTAAAAATTAAATGTATAATAATTTATATAAATTTTTCTTGGGAAACCCTTAAAATCTTCTCATCATATATTAGAAATAACTTGGTAACAATTTTTGGATACATTTATGGTCAAATAAATTTGAATAATTAATTTCTCGATTCTTTCAAAATTAGATTGGGTGACATGCAATGGATCCAAAATATAGACAATGAATCTCTTTGTTTAGATGTCATTCTTATCACACTTTTGAGAATTGTGGAAAAAATATCCTAGGAATATTTTTATTAGATGTTGAATGCAACCTTTAGAGAGTAATATATTAAATATCTAATTTGATACTTGGGATACTATTTTGGTTGAATTATTTATTTGACTACTATAAATGTTCTAGTTGGGCATTGATTAAAGTATACTTATCCTCGACTTTTTAATTTCCATATCCTTTGAACACCCTAAAGAAGGTTTCATTATTCTTGTACTTTCTCAATTTTTTTCTACATGCATTCTTGTATTGTTAAATATGTTGTAGTATATTTTTGTTGATGTTGACCTATTGGGGAGATTTTTGTGGTAAGAAGTATGAATGGAAAGAGATACACTTGCGAGGGTGAGACTTGGAAACTGAGTAAGTTGGAGAGATGTAATAATAAGGGGGAGAGTTTTGAGTTTTGCACTAATGGTGGTAATCATATTCATAATGTTTCTATTGAAATGAAAAGGAGGAGATTGTTAGCAATATAAGTTTGTTTTCATTCATGTCAACTTGATGACAGAAGAGGGCTAAAACAATATGTTCATATGTTCTTGTACATGAGAATACAAGCATGAGATTAGTTTCCTAATAAAATCAACTCAATTATGAAGGAATCGATAATTAAGCTAGTTCAATTGAAAATGCAAACAAGAAACATCTCATTCCACATGTTCAAAGGTCAATAGTCTCTCATTTTTTAATGAGAAGACCAAGCACTCTCAATAGCTATAAGAATTTGTTGGAATATGAAATAGGAATATTTTTTTTAAAGAATTAATCGTATATTTTATAAAAATTATTATTTAATTATTTTAAAATATTGTAGATCTTTGTGTTTAGAAAGATTTTGTCTTTGGTAAGTTATTTGTGATCTATTAAATTTTATCATTTCATTAAATGCCACTTCACAACAATTTGCATTCAAAAATAATATTTTTTTTACCTTCAAACCATCATGCATATTATTGAGGGAAATAAATTTGATATTTAAATGAAGAAAAACAAAATATCAAATTATATATCACGTTGTTTCATTCAGTCAATGAGTACTCATACTTACGATTCAATCAGTTAAATTGTTGAAGGTTGAGTATGGGTTGATGGTGAAGAATCCTTGGTGTGGGGCATAAGGAGGGTGGGGTCTCCATTTTCTAATTATTTTGTTGGGATCTTAGTTGAATGACAATTATGGGAGTTTGGAGGAGCCTAATCCTCTAAACTATAAAGATTTCACAAGAGTTGATGAACCCTCCTTTTGTGCAATACAATTTTTGATGCATATAACCAATAAAGTTAGATCAAACAAAATATTGATAAATTAATGAAAATCTAACAGTTTTATAGAGGGAAGTATGGATTAACCATTTTTTCTTATGAATCCAAAGTTTATTGCAGATGATGTGCACTATATTTTTGAACATTTTCTTATTTGCAAATGTCGGTGTAATTAAGGTATTTTACCTTGGTTATTTCTCAGCTAGGTCCTATTTACACTTACTTAAGCTTCCTAAAGGAATTACATAGGAGTAGTTGGAGCAATCCACTTTAGGTGGTGTTATCATGTTATCACATTCCACTTTATGTGTTGACTCCACCTTTAGTGCACGTATCACTTTATCACTCTCCACCTTTGTTGCACATACTTTATTACACATTGGAGGATAATACACTTATGGTGGACATTGTGATTCTACCTTAAATGGGTGTTAAGTTATGTTTTGATCATCATGTAATGAGATAACTACACTTGTCATTGTCTCATACACTCATTTGTACTTACCTTGGCTATACAACCAAGGGGTCTCCTCTGTAATGATCATCTCATTTAAGTTGATTGCAGTTGATCAATTTGATTGTATTCTCGGTGAGAATATATCTGATTCTTATCATATTATTTCTCTCTAGTTATTGTGATTTTTATTACCTCTAGATCCTAGGTGATTATCTTCGTAGAAAAATCTTACATGCTATCAGAGCCCATAGAGAGCCATTGATTTTCCATTTGAGAGATTTTAGTGCATATTTTGGTAGATTTTGGGGGCTCATCTTTATCGCTTGTTATTGCATTGCAAAATCGGAGACTGGTGGTGCAAAGAAGAGGTTGGCATCACATTAAGGAGGTCCAAAATCCCCAAGATTGAATTTTGTTTCATCTAAACCATACGTTAGAGGCCAAATATAGTCATTTTAAGTTTGGAGGTGGGGCAAAAATTCAAGCATCATAATTACATCAGTGATTTTGAAGCAATGATATCTCAGTCATATGGATTCCTTTTCTCAAGATTTTTTTAATTTGTGGTATAATTTTATACTCCACACATGAGTGGAGATGGTTTTGGATTTGTGTTTGAATTTTTTTTTTTTAAATTGCATAATCTCCTTTTTGCAACCTCCAAGACTTTTCTCATGTTAATATGGACTCCTTTTAAGTGCTATTTTTTGAAAGTGCATATTTTTATATACTTTGCAGAGGTGCAATCAATTATTTGTGACTCTGATCAGAAATTGTACTTTCAAAATTAAACTTATATTTACAATTGTAATGCATAAACCTTAGTTTGGTCTTTTGCATAGTGATGTAACTCTCTTATAGCCTGATTGTGGCAGTTTTAATCACCACACTAGTAAAAGTTTGCCCATTTTTTATGCTCATTCATTGATTTTGTGACTCACAAATGTACAATATTCGACCAATGTGCACGTCAAACTTTTTTGTCGAAGTGATCGACGACCATCATTGTAGCCATAATATTGATAATGTACTCATTAAAAGAAATGGATTGTATGGTCAATAATTCTAGTCAAACTTCATGACGAACCCATTCCATCATTGGTTGAACTTACGACGCGGACATTAATAAAAAATGGCGACAATGCTATATAGGTGACATCATCATTGTCAAAAAACTATATAATGTTGGCGTCGGAATACCGATGATGGTACAATGATTGTGTCTTCATTCATACATCCCTCTCATTGTTTAAGAGTCCAAAAACCATCAAAATATCGATGAAATGTTTTTTTTTAAATAATTTTTTATGCGCATATATTTTGGTTAAATTATGTTCAATATAATTTTTATGCGCATATAATTTAAAGATAAGAAAGAGTTGTGAGCAGTTGAAGTCCATGCCATTGCAAAACAAAGATTTTGTAGTATTATTTGTGTATGGAAATGCCTAATTTGAGACGCATAGTTTTGTCTTCAAGATCTATCTGGATAAAGTGACTCATCCAACCAAACTTAGTCAGGGCCGGCATGGTACAACTGACTTGCAGAATCTACCCAAACTTTTCTTTCTCTGGAAAGAACTTAGTATCTGATACCAACCCTCTGAATGTACAGTTGGTAGCTCACTTTTTAAAGTAGTTAGAATGTTCTCCAATGATCTACCCAAGGAGTTTACTAGGAACACAAGTGTCCTCTTCTTTCAGTTGTTGTGACCAAAGCAAAAAGTATAGCCATTGATACAAAGTTTGTGGGAGTGTATATGCAAGGAGTTTCATAGGTACACAAGATCCCTCTAGTTTCATTTGTTGTGGCTGAAGCAACAGTAATGTAAATTGCTAGAAAGCTTGTGGGACCATCTATGTAAGAAATTCTTAGGAACATAAAAGCCCTCTAGCTTCAATTTTTTTGACCATTTATTTTCTTGCTAAAACTAGTTTTTAATAACCTTAGCAATGTTTTTTGGTGTTCTAGTGCAGTCATCTTTTGAATACAGTTTATGTTTTGGAGACATATAGCTAGTATGTTTCTGTCAACGTCAAATTCCCTATATTATTGCATTTTTTCTCAAATTTATGTCATAAAAATTCCAAAATAAACAAAGTGGAACAAAGTCATCGAAATGCAAAGCAACACCTTAGAATCTCTTTGGTACAAGGTGATTCAACCTTATTCACATTATGATTTGAAAAAGTTGTCTTGGATAATCAAAACCTTTAAGGATGCAACTAGATTACAATTACATCATTATACCAATGGTTGCCCAAAAACATCGATCTAAGACTCCTCAAATGTTTAGAAGTATAATTATGGAGAAATACTAAAAATGAAACAGATTGAAAAATGTTTCACATTTTAAGCTTTTGATGAGAAGGTTGAAATTTTCTATTTCAAATATAATCAAAATTCAAAAAGAATGGATGAGGATGTTTTGTGAGGAATAGATGTCCCCAATGCAAAAATATAATGAATAAGTAGCCTTTCTCTGCAAAGAAAATATCATTTATAATACCAAAAAATAATGTGAGGTGTTGTATAGTGACATAAACAGGCACAATTCTCTAATTTATTGTATTGTATAAAACTATAAACAAATAAGGATATAAATACCAAATGGAAGCAATATTTGTAAAATTATATCTGATGCAGGAGCATCTTGGTTCCTTGGAAATCCTACTCAACCAAAAATATTTTTGTTTTGATCTTTAGTTTATTTGGGGACTGCTGGGGAAATACTCTGTTGCTTGAATCTGCCACTCAGTTATGCTTGTTTTTGTTGCTTGGGTTCTGTCGCTCGGGCATGCTTGTTTGTTTCCTGTTACTCAGGTTTCTCTTCTAACACTTAGGTTTATTTCATGTTTCTCAGGGTGTTCTTTGCCTGAGTCACTCTGTTGCTCAGTCATCCTTTGCCCGAGTTGCTTATTTTGGAGTTGGATCTAGTGGTTGACTTCTTCAGTTAATTTCTATGGCTTAATTGTTTTGGGGTCTCTCATTGGGATTTATGTGGACCTAAATTTGGGTCTCACTTATGGATTTGAGCGCCGACCTCTCTTGGTGGACTCTTGCATTTATTAGTTTTATGTTCTTAGTTTAAGAAGGTCAGTAGGAGGAATGAGATATCAGATTGTAATAGAAGATTATCTGTGGAGTTATTGAAAGGCAGGTCTGTGACCTCGCATCTAGGAAGATCAATTTTGTAATTCATTCAATGTATATGGCTAAAACTGGGAAGGTCTTGCAGCCCAACATGTAATGAGTTTGATCAATTAATGAAAAGAATATCTGATGTTTCTTCTCTCACTTTGTTGTTGTTGTTGTTTCCACATTGTGTTGGCAAGCTAGTTTGGTAGTTGGGAGAGCCTTTGGCCCCATTATCAAACCCTATCTTACGTCGGGTGGTATCAAAGCATTGGTGAGATCTAAGTTCATTATTGTAAACCCTAACCCTAGTTGGTGATATTGTTGTGGGGTAGAAGATTGTGATCTGACCTACAAATGTAGAGGGATTCAAGATGGTTTGTCAGAGAGGAAATGTAGATCCAGGTCTAGCTGATATACGTAGATAGATGGCTGCTAGATTGGAAGCTCTTGAGATAGCCCAACGCAGAGGAAGACATCTTGAAGATGTTAGTGATGATGAATTGGAAGGGGTTCAAGGTGAAGCTTCACCTGCACCTGTGATGAATTAGGAAGAATATAGATTCTTGTGAGCATTGACAAGTTTGAAGTCTACACCTCAGTTTAATCCTCCTGGGTATAGTGGAAAATTGGATTCTGGTGAATTGATTGACTGGATAATTGAGACCAAAAAGTATTTTGAATATGATAATGTATCAGAGGATAAGAAGGTGAAGATTGCAAGAACAAAGTTGAAAGGACATGCATCCTTGTGGTGGGAACACCTACAATTGGATCAAAAAAAGAAAGGTAAAGAAAAAATCAAGGTATGGGATAAGATGGTAAACAAATTATAAGGCTAGTCTCTACCTTGTGATTATTAGATTAACCTAATCATGAGAATGCAAAGTTTGAAGCAGAAAGACAAATCAGTAAAGGACTACACTAAGAAATTCTACATATTGGGCATCAAATCTGGACATGTTGAAGATGAAGTGGAAAGAGTAGCAAGATACCTGAATGGATTGAGAAGTTACATACAAGATGAGATCAATTTGGTCAAGATGGAAATCATTGAGGAAGCATATCAATTTTCCCTAAAAGCTGAGGAAAAGTTGAGCTGAAGATATGAACAAAGACAAAGAGGAAGAGGTGGTAGATTCCCTAGAGGAAGAGGTAGGTCTCATGGTGAAAATAATAGATCTAAATTAGACAAGTCAATTTATGACACATCTCAAGACAAAGGAAAGACTGAATGGAAAGGTGAAAGTTCATACCGAGGAAGAGGCAATTACTCCAGAGGTGGTTATAACAAAAAAGGAGTGCAAGTAACTTGTTACAAATATGGTGAGAAAGGACATAAATCCTTGGTGTTTACACATGCAAGCAAGAAAGGAAGTAGTAGCAGAAATGCATTGGTGAAAGAGGAGTCACCAAATGAAGCTGAGAAGGAAGGAAATCTCATGATCCAAAGGATACTATGGAGTGAGAAAGATAAGCAAGATTATATCACGAAAATTTTGTTCAAGACTAGATGTAGAGTTGCAGACAAAGTTTGGAAGGTGATTGTTGATAGTGGAAGCTTGGAGAATCAAACATCTGAGGAAATGGTTAAAAAATGGAAGTTGGAGAAGATGAAGCATCTAAAGCCCTATCAGATCTCATGGATCAAGGATGAACATACATTAATGGTCAGTGAACAATGTTTTGTGAATCTGAAAATTTGAAAGTATTATGATAAGGTGTTGTGTGATATTATTCCAATGGATTGTTGTCACATCTTGTTGGGTAGACCTTGGAAATATGATATAAATTTTATACATGATGGAAGATTAAATAGATATTATATTTGGGTTGATGGTAAGAAGAAAATTTTGTTGTACCTTTGGTTGAAGAATTTGTTGGTGAGATATGTACATCTGTGAAATTTTGTCTAATGGAGGTAGACAATTTGTTAAGGATTTGAAAAGAAATGATATTTTTTATACTTTGATTCCTAACAAACCGAGTAAGAATATAGAAGATGACATTCATGCAGAAGTTGAGAAGTTAATCACTGAGTACAAGGAGATCATTTCAGATAATGTACTTGACGGTTTGCCACCGATGAGAGATATCATTCACTGTATGGATCTGATTCCTGGAGCTAGTTTACAAAACAAAGTACCGCATAGGTTAACACCGACCGAGGATGAAGAGCTTAACCGTCAAGTTTATAAATTATTGAATAAAGGTTTGAATCCATGTGCAGTACCTATTGTATTGGCACCTAAGAAGAATGGAGAATGGAAAATGTGAACTGAATCTAGAGAAATCAATAAGATCACAGTGAAGTATAGGTTTCCTATACTGAGAATGGATGACATAATGGATTGTTTGAGTGGAGCAAGATATTTAGCCAAAATTGATTGAAGAGTGGGTATCATCAGATCACAATCAGAGAAGGTGATGAATGGAAGACTTCTTTCAAGACAAAGGAAAGTTTGTATGAATTATTGGTTATGCCTTTTGGTTTAACTAATGCATCGAGTACTTTTATGAGGTTAATGAATGAAGTTCTAAAGAAATTCTTGAATAAATGTGTGATTGTATACTTGGCTGATATTGTGATATTCAGTAAGACTAGAGAAGAGCATTTTGATACATATAAGGCAAGTGTTGTAGAGATTTAAAGAGGAAAAGTTGTTGATAAATCTAAAGAAGTGTTCCTTCATTAAAGAAGAGCTTGTGTATTTGGGATTTGTAATTTTAGTTTATGGTTTGAAGATGGATCCAGAGAAGGTTGAATCCATACTTAATTGGCCTATGCCTAAAAATATCAGTGAGGCAAGATCATTTCATGGATTGGGAAGTTTTTACAGGAAGGTTATCAGAAATTTCAGTTCTATTTGTAATGCTATGATTGAGAAAATGAGAGGAGAAAAAAGAGAATTCAAATGGACACATGGAGCTGACAAGAGTTTTGAATCTTTGAAGCTGAAGGTTTCTGAATTACCTATGTTAGCATTACCTAATTTCCATAAGGTATTTCAAGTTTAATGTGATGCAAGTGGAAGTGCAATTGGAGCCATGTTGACTCAAGAAGGTAAACTTGTTTCTTTCTTTAGTGAAAATTTGAATGATGCTAAAAGGAAATATTTAGTCTATGATCAAGATTTATATGCTATTGTTCAAGCTATGAAGAAATGGAGACATTATTTGATGCCAAATGAATTTGTGATGTATACTGATCATAAGGATTTACAGTATCTGGTTAGTCAAAATAAGTTGAATTAGAGACTTATGAAATGGGTAGAGTATTTGCAGAGTTTCACATTTGTGATTAAACATAAGAGTGGATTTTCTAACAGAGTTGCTGATGCATTGAGTAGAAGAAGATCTTTATTGACTGAAATGAGAATTGAAGTTCTATTGGAAATACAATATGGGAAAGAAAGATACTGAGAGGGGGGGGTGAATCAGATCTTAAAATTTTTGTCACTTAAAAAAAACTGATCCACAATTATGCATAAATTTAATTGATCTATCATCTAGTAGTATCCATGACAGTAAATACATAACACAAGACACAAAATTTGGTAACCCAAAAACCCAATAAGGTAAAATTGGGGTGGGGATGACACCCACAAAGATCTTCACTACTACAATAATAAAGTGTGCCTGTTAGGGCTACAAAATTTTATCACAATTTGTAATCTACTTGGTTAAAGGTCTGCCCAGTTAAGAGCTACATATCATTAAAATCTACCTTGTAAAAGGATTTAAACTTAAAACAAAGTAAGCACTCGGCTAAGAGATTTAGAAGGGTTTGTTAGAACCACTCTGTTAAGATATTTCACCTGATACACTTGTTAGAATGTCTCAAGATCTGATACTTTGATATGCACTCTGATGCTGATAACGGATCTCCTCTTTTCAATACCTTCTCTGATCTATTAATCTGATATATCTTTACTCTGCTGCTCACTGCACTTTCACTTTGCTAGATCTATACTTCCTCTCTCAAAACAACCCTTCAAAAATCTCTCATAAACCCATACACCTTCTCTTAGAGTACTCTTCAATTAGGGTAAGAACCAATCTTAATATACTTTACGGATCTGGCAATTAGATCTATATCAACGATCAGGATCAAATGCTTATGCCACTTGAACATTCCAATTTTCTGATTGGCTCCATGCCATGTAGTGGGATCAAATAATTAAATGCATAATTATCCCATTAAAAATATTAAATGCTTCAATAAGTTCGCCCAAAATAGTTTACCTCAAAATTACTGTCATTCCTAACTTGCTCAGCACAAAAGGACTCTGGCGCTTTGCATGGACTGAACTTGGCAATTGTGTGACTCAGAAACTATTATCTTCTTGGCAACCACTATACTAGATAGCTCGGCCTATACTGGATATCTTGGATGCAGTGATGACTGGATAAAATTACCTAGATAAATGACTAAGTGTGGGACACTAATAATCAAAAAAACTTAGAGATCAACAATCTCCCCCTTTGATATTAGTGGCAAAAACACTTATAATTTCGTTTATAGTAAAAAAAAAATCCTGGATACACAATGTACTCCCCCTTAGATTATACTTCATACTTCATACACTATCTACATAATATACATGCCTTCAGCAAAGATATTTATACCTGGTTCTGCACATCTTTTTCTATTTCCTATCCTGTTTCCCCCTTGTTTTTGTCACTGATAGTTGTAGGGGTTAAGTTATATTTGTCCAAAAATGGTTTATGAAGCTGTAATATCAATGCAAATGATGTATCCCAACTATCCTTAACAAACTTCATAACCTCCAACTTAACTTCTAGCTCGGTAGCTAGACTTACCAAACTATCTGCAGTCGAGAGATGAGAATCTCTCTTGACTAATTCTTGTGCAGCTGTTAGTTCCTTCTAAATAACCTCTAGACGAGGTATCAAGTTAGCCTAAATTGTTATTAATTTGGCCCTGATTCAGCCATCTTTAGCCATAAGCTCGGCTAATCTCCTATGTGCATGAGTCAACCTATCAAAATGTATGGAGCTAGAATTAGCATCCATGCTCAATGAACTTGTTTTTGACTTCATATCTAAATGCAACTTCTCAATAAGCTATAGATTATCCTTTATAAATAATGTTACATCACATAATATTTTGTATAATGAAAAAAAATTATTTACAACTTCCTCAAGAATCTCAACAAGAGAAGAAATTTCAACCTGTTTGGTAGCAATCTCTCGAGATATCTTCTCCAAGACTTTGTTCTCAAATCTTCTCTCAAACCATTGCAACAATTTGACATTTTCCTCAATATTTTCATCAGTAACTTTCTGCACAATGTGAACTAACTGTTCCAGTATTGGTGCTTTCTCATTTACATCTTCCATATCAAAAGCTTTAACAAAAATATCCTTTATGTCATGCAGAACTTGCTTCTGCTTTTGTTCCTTCTTCATTTCCTCTTGTCTCTTCTTCCTCTTCAATAGGTCTTGAAGGGTATGAATATGCTCATATGTCAAACTCTCAGGATCCCATTTAGGAATCACAACAACTTCATCCAATGTGACATTCAAGCTTGGTGATTTTTTCTTGTTTAGCTTCCTCTTCTTGAACCCTGGTGAGCTGATACTCGGATCAAGTTCTATGATATATTTTCCTTTGTCAGTATTAATTTCAATGCTGCCTTCATCTGAGTCAAGATTTCATGTGGGTCAGGTATACTACCCATTTTAGGTCCAGTGGAAGTAGATGATACAGAGTGTGGTAGATCCACCAACACTTGTATAGCCTCTTGTTCTGTAGGCTTATTTGCAATTTCTTCCATCTTATCTCCACTCTCTAAAACTATTTGTACAACCTCTAAAATAGGTGGATTAGTATTGATTACCTCCTTTTCTCATTCTTTCTCTATCTCAGCCTCAGTTGTATGAATGGGCGATTGCATACCTGTGTCTACTGGCTCATTCTGATCCTCAACATCTACATTACTGTTATCTTCAAGTATAGTGTCAATGGGACTATCCATTGTCAAATCTACAGTTTTCCCATCGCCTATTTCCTCTGGCGGTTCTGTCTCAGTCTCTGCCTTATCAGTAACAATTTTTTCTTCCATTTCCTTCTTCTCTTAGGTTCCTTCACCTTTCTTATCTTCCTTTTTAGTGATTAACCCAAAAGTCTCCTTCCATAATCTGGTGCTCTATTGCACTACACCTTCAACATCATTTTTCAGAATTGCATAGGCTCTTTGTTTAGGAATAAAATTCCTTTGATATTGCTCAATAAACTTGGCTATTTATTTCTTTTTTAGTCCAGTATTGACCTTGGCTAGATTTCCTTCGCTTATCTATCTTTTGGTCATCAAAGCATACTGCCACTTTTGTGATAAAACATCATAAAACTTTGTAGGAACAAGGTTTCCTATCTCTATAGGTGTCATCTTGAATGTACACATCATATCTAGTAGTGCTTCTTGAATCTTATGCTTGTCTATTATGCTTTTCTTTTCATACTTGATAAATTTAAATCCTGCTAAACCAGTTGTACTCCTAATATTCTTGCGTACCTCAGCAATACTGGTCATTGGTTTATGTGATGTTGTAGGTATGTTGCTAGGTTCATCTGTATATGTCTTCTTATCATCATCTTCTTTCTCCAAGATTAGTTTTCTCCCTTGTCTCTTTTCAAGCTTTCTCGGCACTGCCTTTGTTTCAACTTGTTTTCTCTTCCATGAATTGCTCTCTCCATCATTCTTCTTTGTTTATACTTTTGTTGACTTAGCTTGAGATGGAACAGTTGATGCCCTAGTCCTAGGCCGGTTAGCAACAAGAGGGGTAGCCTTACATTTTGCTTTTCTTTCTTTAGTTTCCTTGGCAACCACTGGCTGCTTCCCTTTTCCTTTCATAGAGATATCCTCTTCAGGTTCACTCTCTTCTTCTCTACTAGACATATCTTCTCCATGTCCTATTGATAAACCCAAAGGTGCATCCTCTATTTCTTCATCACTCTCAATTCCAACCATCTTCTTCATATTTTTGACAATCTTTTTCCTTTTCCTCTCCATAGTGCCAGCCTTAAAATTTATAGAGCTTTTGGACTTGGCCTCTTCATAGTTTCCAAAACATTTGGCTGCACCATCAATCTCCTCTTCCAATAGAGCTGTTATAGCTACAGATGTCTCATCAGTGTTCACTTCATAAGGTAATGGCCTTAGCCATGATACCCTCGGTACTATAGCCTGAACATAATTAAAAGCTATGTCTACCAGAAAACATATATCCTCATAGTGTTTCTAGACTAGTGATCTAGGAATTCTGCTCCTTAGTCTCATTTTTTTCTTAAATTTGACAAAATATGTTCCCATCACATTGTCAAAGTTATCACCTAATTTCTGAATAAATGTATTGATTTTTTGTGTAATAGGTTTGTCTATTTTTGACACTATGTTTCCAAATGTAGGAAATGTATTATTTATATAGAAAAATATACAAACGAGCAGAGATCTAAACTTACACATTGAGTTCTTTACCTTTTGGATTGAAGAAAGGTTCTCAGCCAGTTGCATCAGTTGAAGCTTGGCAAGGTAATAAGTATGATCCTTCTTCACAATCTTCCAAGCCTAGTCAACTGCAATGCATGTGACATTGTCCAGTCAGCTTGACTTATAAAACTTGTGAGCAATAACCCTAACTGCAAAATCAAGCTCCAAATTTGTAATAGTAGAGATCGTCATTCCTCTTTTATTCCAAACAGCTCCAGTGAATTCTTCTATGTTTTCCTTACTCTAACATCTCATGGTTCTCTTCCCATTAACAATTGGATAACCAGTTACGTGATGGATGATTTCCTTTGTAATATTAACTAGTCCATTTTCTAGCCATATGTTCATGTCATGTACATGATCCAAAACAATCTTGATCCATTCCATTCTGAAATCCCTAAAAAAATCTAGGGCACGAGTTAACCCTCTCTTGGCTAAATGTTTGTGTTCAACTTTTAGCGCTCCATCTTTGCATAATTTGTTGTAAGATTCTCTTAGCTAATGATCACCAACTTAAATTATCCTACACATATAACATGACCTAATATCATGAATCATGTGTACCTTAGGTGGAATCGACGATAGGGCTCCAGTCAGATCATCCTGGATGGAACTCTCATGAACTACTCAAAAATTAGGAGGCGCACAAGTGTCGCTCCTTACCAATTGAACTTTTAGCAACTCCTCCATACCCTTTTCTCATGTGGAAGAATTAGCAGCCATGATTTCAAAAGAAACAGGGTTTCAAAGACGATGAACAAAACACCTCGGCAGATGTCAAAATTTGAACTTTTTACTCAGGATAGCCGATGGCACGCTGTAGAGGTCTTTGAAAGATCTTTGCAGAAATCAAGTTCACAAATGCTCCAACACTCTATGAAATTCTCAATCGCAAGGTGAAAATGAGTAATGAATGACTCATTCCTTTATAGGCTCCAAAGGTCAAAAGTTAGGTTTGCAATAAATGTTCTATCCGTTGAGTGAGTGCCAAACAACTGTCCTCGGCTGACTCACAAAAATCATCTATCTCTCGATCGCAACCCATACCAGCTTGGTACATACTAGAGAGCTTAGTCTCAGTGTACATTAGTACTATTGCTCGGAACCTATAGTGCATATTGAATTTGCTAGTTACGTGTCTCAAAAATATGTCCTGATGCATCTTAACATATGTAGATATGGAATTTTGCATGTTATATGTTAGGAACTGATAAAAGATATGAGATATAAACACAATTCCTCACATACCATTTTTTCGTAATTAGTGATGGTGTGATCACCTGATCCATTGGATTGGGTGTCCTCATTTTCAGTAGCTTCACTGTTTCTAGGTTCTATTTTCCTTATCCATGTCTGGTTCATCTATGCTCTAATTTATTCAATAGTAGGAGTAGGTACCCTTGTCTTGTAATCCTTCCTAGTGTGACTGATTTTTAGACAATTATAGCAAACTAGGCTTCCATTCATCCAAATCTTTGATTTTCCTTTGAAATGTGTCTTTATGCATTTTTTTGGAACATTCCCATACTCACCACAGTAATGAAAACCATGCCATGTTTTGTAATCCCAATTGTAAGTGTTACCTTTCCTTGGTGCTTTTGTTTGTATCTTTTTTGTCCATTGTTGTTTAGCATTAGATATGCAATCTTGTGCTCTATGTCCAAATTTATTACAGTTAGAGAAATAACCATTGAATCTAGGTGTGGGAGGTGCATTAATTTCCTTTGTCCAACATTCATGTGCTTGATGTCCAAACTTCTTACAGTTAAAGTAATAACCATTGAATTTAGGTTTAGGATTGGACTTACCATTCTTACTTTGGTAGATGTTTGTTGTGTGTCCTGGTTTTCCACAGTGGTGGCATACAAGTTTGAGGTTCTTTGACTTTGCATTCCTCTTTTCACCAATCTTAGATGATTCTCCTTTCTCAGTAGATGTATGTTGTTCAATATGACCTAATCTAGAAGAATATCTAGATCTCCTTGATGCTTCCATAAGTTTTTCAAAATGAGTTAAAGCTTCATTGGGTCTATTCAATCTTTCAATAAGTTCTTTCTCAGAACTCAATTCATCTTTCAATTGACTATTCTCAGATCTTAGATTGACAATTTCCATGTCTTTCCTACTGATCTCCTGATTTGCAAGTAACAGTTGATTCACCACATGTCAACCTGATTATTTGTCATCATTTGTACATCATGTCTCCTTTCATCAAGTCTAATAGTCATCACTCTTTTGTCTTCTTTATCCATAGCTTTGTCATCTTCAACTTTCTTCTTTTGTTCCACTACTTCACATAGTCTTATTGTTTGTATTTCTTGTTCTCTTTTCAGGTTTCTGACTTCTTCACACAATATATTGTTCCTTTCCAGTAGATCTAAAATTGTTGCATCGCTCTTAGTAGAGTTTCCATTTTGAAATAGCTTTGCAGTGTCTTCTTCCTGATAATGAGTGTCATTCATTTGTTTGGCCAAATCTTTCATAAATATCAAGGACTTTCTCAATTCCTATCTTGCTGTCTCAAGCTAGTGTAATGCTAGTTGAATTTCAATCTTTTGATTCTCAATGACTTTACCCAATTTGTAAATCTCCATCTCAAGATTTTTACTCTCAAGTTGATTAAAACCTTTTGTAGGAGAACTGAAGCTCTGATACCAATTGTTTGAAATATAATATGGGAGACCAAGATATTGAGAGGGGGGTGAATTAGATCTTAAACTTTTTATCACTTAAAACAAACTTATCCACAATTATGCATAAATGTAATTGATCTATCATCTAGTAGTATCCATGATAGTAAATAAATAACACAAGACACAGAATTTGGTAACCAATAAACCCAGTAAGGTAAAACTGGGGTGGGGATGAAACCCACAAAAATCTTCACTACTACAACAATAAAGTGTGCCTATTAGGGATACAAATTTTGATCACAACTTGTAATCTACCTAGTTAAAGGTCTACCCAGTTAAGAGCTACAGATCATTACAATCTACCTTGAAAAAGGATTTAAACTTACAAAAAAGTAAGCACTCAGCTAAGAGATTTAGAAAGATCTGTTAGAACCGCTCTGTTAAGATATTTCACCTAATACACTTGTTAGAATATCTCAAGATCTGATCCTTCGATATGCACTCTATGCTAATAACAGATCTCCTCTTTTCAATACCTTCTCTGATCTAATAATTTGAGATATCTTTACTCTGCTACTCACTGCACTTTCACTCTGCTAGATCTATGCTTCATCTCTCAAAAAAAATCTTCACACATCTCTCATGTATGCATACACCTTCTCTTACAGTACTCTTCAATTAGGGTAAGAAGCAAGCTTAATATACTTTACAAATCTGGCAATTAGATCTAGATCAACGATCAGGATCAAATGCTTATGCCACTTGGACATTCCAATTTTCTAATTGTCTCCATGTCATGTAGTGGGATCAAATAATTAAATGCGTAATTATCTCGTTAAAAATATTAAATGCTTAAATAAGTCAGCCCAAAATAGTTTACCTCAAAATTGGTGTCATTCCTGACATACATAACAAAACTGTCTTGCTCGGCACAAAAGGACTCTAGCGCTCAACATGGACTCAAATTGGCAACCATGTGACTCAGAAACTATTATCTTCTTGACAATGATTGTGCCAGATAGCTTAGCCTATACCAGATAGCTCGTCCATAGTGATGACTGGCTAAAACTACCTAGATAAATGACTAAGTGTGGGATACTAATAATCAACAAAACTTAGAGATCAACAAGTTATTGGTTTTGATGACATGAAGATTTTTTATGAAAGTGATCCTAATTTTTCTAAGTAGTGCAAAGTGTGCAGAGCACCTAATTCAAATCAATCAAGTAAGTATGAAGACTATTTCATTTAGGAAGATATGTTGTTCAAAGGTATTATGTTATGTATACCAAGAGGTTCAATGAGAACTAATTTGATAAAGGAGAAAAATAGTAGTGGACTGGCTGGACATTTTGGTATTGATAAAATATTGAGTTTGCTTAAGGAAACACATTTTTGGCCCAAGTTGTATAAGGATGTTTAGAAATTTGTGAAAAGTTGTGGATTTTGTCAAGTTACAAAGGGAGTAAGTCAGAATACTAGTTTGTATACACCAATTATTGTTCCTGAGAAACATTGAGAATACTAGTTTGAATACACCAATTCCATATTTTTTGATGTGGATAGATTTTCTAAGATGAAACATTTCATACCATGTAAGAAAACATCAGATGCAATACATATAGCAGATCTTTTCTTTAAGGAAATTGTCAGATTGCATGGATTACTGAGGAGTATCATCTCTAACCGAGACAGTAAGTTTGTAAGCTCTTTTTGGAGAACACTTTGGAAGAAATTGGATACTGAGTTATAGTTTAGTTCTACATTTCATCCACAAAATGATAAAAAATTAGAGGTTTTCAACCACAGTTTGGGTAATTTGTTGAGATTCTTAGTTGGAGACACACCAAGTAATTAGGATTTGATGTTGGCACAAGCAGAGTTTGCATACAACAGTTTAGTGAATAGAAGTACTGGAAAAACACCTTTTGAGATTTTTCATGGCACACAACCGAGAGGTATATCAGATTTGAGACGTATTGTTGGGGAAGAGAAAAGAAAGTGCTGAAGCAGGAGAATTTACTGAGTTCATAAAGACATTACATGAAGATGTAAAACAAAAGCTGGAGAAAAGAAATCAGAAGTACAAAGATAGTGCAGACAGGTCAAGAAGACACAAAACATTTGAATTTAGTGATGCAATAATGGCTCTTTTTAAGAAAGGAAGATTTCCTATTGGAACATATGGTAAATTGAAGATGAAGAAATTTGGTCCCTACAAAATACTGAGAAGATTTGACAACGGAAATGCTTATGAAGTTGAATTACCTCATGCCATGGATATGTCACCTATATTCAATACTTTAGACTTGTATGAATATCATGAACCTGATGAGGAAGTGACAATACCAAGTGATTATCCTAAGAAGTAGATAGAGGAAGTTGAATAGATTTTGAAATATAGAATTGGCAGAAGTACAAGAGGAAAGGAATACATGGAGTATCTCGTAAAGTGGAAGAACAGACAGATTGAGGACTCATCTTGGAATTCTCAATCTAAGTTAGATTCATTTTAGGTTGGACCTGATACATTATTTGGGGAGTCATTTATTGTACCCTAGGTGTCTGATGCAGGAGCATCTTGGGTCCTTGGCATTCCTTCTCAACCAAAAAGATGTTTGTTTTGTTCTTTAGTTTATTTTGGGAACTGCTTGGGAAATACTATGTTGCTCAGGTCTGTCAATCAGTTATACTTGTTTCTATTGCTTAGGTTATGTTTCTTAGGCATGTTTGTTTGTTTCCTATTACTCAGGTTTCTCTTCTGATGCTCGGGTTTTCCTATTTCTCAGGGTGTTCTTTTCCTGAGTCACTCTATTGCTCGGTCATCCTTTACCCGAGTTGCTTATTTTGGGGTTGGATCTGGTGGCTGACTTCTTTAGCTAATTTTCATGTCTTAATTGGTTTGGGGTCTCTCATTTGGATCTATGTGGACCTAAATCTAGGTCTCACTTATGGATTTGAGTGCCGACCTCTCTTGGTGCACTCTTGTATTTATTACTTCTATGTTCTTAGTTTAGGAAGGTCAGTAGGAGGAATGAGATATCAGATTGTAATAGAATATTATCTGTAGAGTTATTGTAAGGTAGGTCTGTGACCTCTCACGTAGGAAGATCAATTTTGTAATTCACTGAATGTATATGGTTGAAACCGAGAGGGCCTTACATCCTGACATGTAATGATTTTGATGACCTCTCATGAAGGAAGATCAATTTTTTAATTCACTGAATGTATATGGCTGAAACCGAGAAGGCCTTACATCCTGACATGTAATGATTTTGATCAATTAATGAAAATGATATCTGTTGTTTCTTCTCTCACTCTATTGTTTTTGTTGTTTATGCATTGTTTTGGAAAGCTGGTTTAGTAGTTGGGAGAGCCTTTGGCCCCATTATCAACCCCTTTCTTGCGTCAATATCATACTCCTTTTCTTTCTTCAGCTTTGCAAATGGCAACTAGGAAGATAACTCTGTAGTCCTAAGACCTATGCCCTACTCCCTATATAGATCAAAATTTAGAATATCCAAATTTGAAGATTGACTAGAACATACCATCTATGTCATTGCATTTTTTCTTTCTTTTTCCCTCACTTTTTTGTTGCCTTTTTTTTTCTGCACCACAACAAACGAATTGGTATCCCTGGGAAACCCACATTTGATCACAGTTGTTTCTCCATGTAACGTCTGTATGGATCTAGAAAATGCTTTGCATCATTAAAAATGAAGAAAAATGTATGAAGTTGTATTGCTTCCTGCATTTAACAACACTAAAAATCAGAAAAGGTTCATCTCAATAAGTTATTAGAGCTTGAAACAAAAATTAAGAGTATCGACTATGCCGCATATAGAAATAGCAATAGACTAGATAAAGATGTGCAATCTAAAAACTTCATTTCACCAAATAAATATACTCTCTCATTAATTTTGTATTCCAAACCAAATTTCAAACCAGTGATCCCTACCTACCTAAAAAGTGTTATTGTGAATCAAAATTGATGTAGTGCCTTAGTAATTCAAAGTTGTGTTTCAATGTCAACTCAGCTAATCATTTAGATAAAAAAATACATTAGGTGGACTTATATTTTGTCTCATTGTTCATGTTACATTGCATAAATGACATGTGAATGCCTCAATCTTCCCTTGAAAGGGAAACAAAAACAATGTCCCATTCAATTCTTCTCTTTGTAAGTCAAGATAAATTTCTCCATTGCTCCAAAAATTATGTGTAGTTTTTATGTGTGGTGCATTTTCTTTCACTAAAAAAAAACCGGTTGGAATGTACACAATTGTCTAATGGTGTCTCCCAAATAACATTATTGAAATGCCATTAAATTTTTTTACTTCCTATAAACATCCTCAAATTTGTGGTAGCCTACAATATTACGAGAAAATTTCTTTATATTTTTGTAAAATTATTTTCTGCGAGGCTAGCATATAGATACATTTTAATGGTTGTCTGAATTAAAACTATATTGTGGATTTATCAAATTAATTTTTAAATGTTAAATAAAAATAAACATGAAAATGAATTGTGACCAATATCTTTTATTGTTTTAACTATGAATACATACATGCACGCATGACAACAACTAAAGCTTTGAGTTTACAATTTTAGAATGTGTGTTTCTATGCCTCAGAGTCTATTTTGGTTAAATTGGGACTTAGCTTTCATAAAAAATAAATTACTTTAATATTTTTTTAAATCATGAATAAAATCAAACTTCTATTAGCACCGACAGATTGGACCATTGAAACATAATTTTAAGTTAAAACCAATGGGTCTTCGAATGTTTAATGTGGTTTGATTGATGGTCTTAACATTCTTTAGAAAAATAAAGATTTGTTTCATGAAGTCCAAAATGTTTGATCTATTGCGTGTTATGTTACAAGTTATTAGGGATGGGCATTTATGAAATCACACTGCTTGATTAAATGTATGCAGAAGATAAATAAGATATTAAAAGTACTCACTAGAATGAAGCACTAACAAAATCTCTTAGAATTTTTAAACTAGAAAACTCTTGCAAAGAAAATTGTAGTTTTTTCTACTAAAAGTTATATCTAATCAAACATAGATTCATTATCCATTCTGTAACTTAATGTCGCACTTTATCAAAATGGAGACCAATTATCTTTGATCTCAGATGAATGAATTGTTAATTTTGGGTTTTGGCAAAAGAGAGGTGTTTGTCTAGATTGGATAAGGGCACTTTGTCGTTTTAAAAAGTTTCTTCATTTGATTGTGTTCCTCTGGCTTTGAGTTTTCTTTGTGCAATGGAACATTCTGATAATTGTAAATATTATTTTCCTAGACCCATATTGTTAGCTAGACAAGTTAATATGCAAAAATTCACTTGTCACTTAGATTGACATCACTTACATACAAAACCCCTACGTAACATAGTTCAAGGTGCCATCATCTAAGATTTTATTTAGAATCCTATCTATTGCAGGAATGCCTACATTATTTTGCATAACTAGATAAAAGGGTAATAATTCTAAAAATACACTATATTCATATTCGTATATAGCATTTAAAAATGCATTAGGCCATTTGGTAGATTGTATTGATATATTATAATTCTGTAATTTCTTAAAGGCTCTGCAAAATTTATATCTTGATATTTATTTATAGAGCTCATAGCTTGTCCCTACAAATTTGTTCATGTAGACACCTTATTGTTTAGATAGAATAAAATATGCTTCCATACATGCATGAGAAAATAATGGAAAAATAATCATGGAGGATAAAATTCCTTGGGAATGAGATGGTATGTTTATATTTATCAATTCAATTAATAGGACACATAATTTGACTTAGGCAGCATACCATTTTTTTCCTTAGGAACAAATGATGAATCACCAAATCAGTAGTGATGAGGATGAGTGGCATGAATATAAATTGAGATGAATAATAGCAATGAGATAGATTTGATCAAAAATGTTGATAAAGTTTTGTGTGGTATAACTAGCAATGAGATCGCTTATTGGAGTGATAATATTGATTTGGGTTGTGTGAATAGCATAAAAGGTGCATACATGGTATGGTCAATGTCTGTTAACCTTTAGAATGCTAATATACTTCTATTTGAAGAGGTAGCTACAAGGAAAAATTAGTTGCACATTTGGCTATGTGTGGCGAGTGGGGTTGTGGGGAAGTCCTTGATAGAGTGATAAAACAATTTGGGCTTCTTTTTCTAATAAAATGACAAGTTGCATCTTGGGGAGAAACAAAATAGTATCATTTTTTTGGAAGATGTGTGATAGGGAGATGATGAAAACATCTTCATGTGTGATTCATATGGGCTTCTATAGAATATAATTCAAAAATGTGATTCCAATTGATATAGCATGAACAAACAAGGAGCTAGACCCATAGACATAATCTTGTATAGGACCATGCCAATTGCTTTAGAACGTGACAATTGATTTTCCAAGATCAAATGTAGAGATGTTTTTTTAGTAGATGAGGAAATAATTCCCTAGGCAAGGGTTGAGGGCCATGGAAAATTTATTAAAGATCTAGACATGATTGTCCCACTTGGAAAGGGTGATGATCACAAGGAGTAATGAAAAACTATAAAAATTAATTATAGAACAAGTTCTTCTAGAGCTACTTTAGGGAGTGAGGTGAAATTATTTTGATGCTACAATGAGTATACATGTTAGTTGTCCTTCTCTCTATATATTTATTCAGAGATGAAGTCTCAATGTACTGAGACCCTGCAATACTCTTATAGGACAAAATTGAGCTCACATGTAAGAAAATTTTTGTTAATGTTTTCTCCTCTAGTTACTCATAATTGTTTTCAAATTTAGACTCAAATTATTTTTAAGGTCATTGACTATTTTTGCAATTTTCCCTTTCCTTAATTACTTCAATATTTAGCTTGAAAATGCAAGAGTTAATGACATAATTCAGTAAATGATTAGTACTTGCTAAGATTGGGTTGACTTGAGATTCCTTACCAACATGAAGCCTAACAATACTTTCTTTTAGGACTTTTGAGTAAACTTTATCCCTTTTATTTGCTTTGATAAGTCATTTTCTTTCTCATAATTGGGATATTAGTGAGCATGTTTTTATATTGTAGTTATTTCTAGATAATACACAAAGTTGATGGTAGAGAAATGATCATAGAGAATAATGTTGGGACCATGGAGGGAATAGCCACTTTCTAGGAACCTGGGGTAGAGGGGAAATTTTTGATGAAAAATGATGATTATTTGGCATTCCTCTTCACTAACAAAGATAACTAAACAAGGTTGAATTTTATTAAATATTTATGCACCAAATATTTGTATTTTATGTGTTGAGTTCAAGATCCTTAGAAACCCTTGAAGGAGCGGGGCTTGATAATGGTTGAGTTTTTCAACACCCTCTTTTATCATTTAAAGAAAAAGGAAGGGTCATGTGATTTCTTTGATTGTACAGAGGATGTTGTAGATTTATTATCAAGGAGTGGTTTGGTGGACATAATATGTAGACTCAAAAGGAAAATTAAAAGAATGTGGAAGGAAGAAGTTCAAGGCATAGAAATGTTCAATGTTGTATGTGTAACAACCAAACCCTTCTAACATTATTACTTGAATAAAATAAAACTTTTATCAATGAATAGGGTAATTGTAAACAACTAACTTTCATTTCCAAAGTACATGAAAATAACTACAATTAAGATTTCAAATATAGTTACTAATTTCTTTTTACATGAAGCTGAAATTAACTTTCACAAATATTTTCAAGGAAAGAAATCATTTAAGAAAAATATGTATTGCCTTAAAAGAAACAAATAGACAAAATCACAACCTGTACATGTTATTTTCCAATTGTTCCTTCCTTGAAATTTGTCCATCATGGGAGAAAGAGTATCATCAAGGTAACCAGTCATTACCTGGGGGTTGACTGGTTGAGAAAGAGGTCTGAGTCTTTTATTCTGTGTAGTTTTCTTATCAAGCTTTTGTGTCCTTGGTCTGAGCTCCTGATTGAGAGAAAAGATAGATTGCCACATCTAAGAAATGCCTGATTAACTAAACTCCTAACCTATCTACCTTTAACATCAAAGTATGCCTTACTTGAACAAAAGATAGAAGGAAAAAATAAGAATAACTTTTCAAGTAAGAAAAGAGAATTTTTATTGCTAACAAGTATGTTGGATGTGCAGATATAGGTATGAATCCTGACAAGTGGGGTAAAATGAGGCTCCCTCAAGGGTTGAGTTGATATTGTTGGATTAGCCTCAAAAAATAGGTTGTTGGTCCTCAGTTTTTTGAGTATCCTCATATATTGTGGGACATTTATATCCATACAAGCATAGCTGCAAGTTTTCCAAGCACAAATGATTGCATGGATAAAATGTCCCAGCAACAGGTCAAGGTACTAGGATCTCAAATGATAAGGTAAGCAGGAATCCTGTAATACCAATTCAGAGGTTTAGCATTCAACTATAGTAGAGCTCATCAAGATTGATAGTGTAGTTATGAGAAGGTGCCAGGCCTTATGTATAACAACAAATTAAGTATGCATCAATGAAATGTGGGATTTCTAGCCATGGTGAAAATGGGGTGGCATGTCCCAAAAAATATGAATGGGGTGTTGGTGTTTAAAATTGTTACGCTGTAAAAGCAACCAATATACCCTAAAACTAATATTAGGAATGGTTAATTCCAAGTATGAGAGCTTTGTACGGTAACTGGACCAACTATAAGACAAGACTGTCCTCTACTCGTTTGGCTCTGCAAAACCAAGCCAGGTGCACCTAATCCAGATTAGTATTTAACTCCTTTCAACTCCTTAGAACTTTTGGATTTTAACAACAGATAAATGGCAAGATAGTAAGAAATGACAACCACTCATTCAATGACTATTCTCTACCATGCAGGACCACAACCAACAACTACAAAACTTTAAAAGGACTGAAAATGGTTTTGATGTTTGATAGGGAAGAGTATAGCTAAACATATTTAGATATGTATCAAAGTAGAAGATACTAATTACTGATCAGTGCTTTATCTATTGGGCAATGATTCTAGTTTAGATAGAGGATAGAAAAACTAACTATTGTCAAGGACTCAAAAACATAAATACAGATAACTCTAGACCAAACACTTCTTAATAATCCTTATGTAGAAAAAACCAAAGAGTCTATGTCTTATCCAAAGAAGATTTTAAATTGATCCTTGATCAAAACTATGGACTAAAACATATACATAAAGAAATCTTATGTAGTGAACCAGATTATTCAAAACTCAAGAGGCAAGAAAAAAGGAGAGACTTGAATCAGAATTGTTGTATTAAGTACAAAGAGACCAATTTCAATTCCAAAATGTTTCAAATCATAAACCACTTCAATAAATGCAAAATATTTGCAACTTTCTGCTTATATGATAATACTCTCTAGATATACATCTGCTACACTCATTGGAAAATAGTAAAAGGTTTATGCCTTATGCTACTTGCCCAAAATTTTCCTAGCTACTCCACTAAATGATCTTGGAAGTCATTTTATAAGCCAAGGACTGCAACAAGATTAAGATCATTTAGGGTTAGGGATAAAAATCAATCTAATACTTGACAAAAACAAATAATGTATTTTAATAATAAACAATTTATGTGATCAACAAGTTGGGCTCAATCTTAATATCTTCCTATGTAATCTAATTTTGATTCATCCGACATCTACCCTTGGAGAACAAACCTTGCAGAAGGAATAAGAATGAAATTTATTGTCTGCATTTAATACCTTGATAAATTCTTGGCTCTTCAGATCTAAAAAATATCAAAAAGATCAACCTTTCAAGAATAAAATATGATCTTGGCCTCTACAATTCTGGAAATTATCAGTCATTAATAGGAAAGAATAGAGTGAAGGATAAAACTTGATTAATAAACTATCCATTGCCCTAAAATAATATTCTTTTCTTAAGTGCATTCAAGGCCACCCAACTTTCATTCTCTCGGCATCCAATAGGTGTACAAGGAAAACCACAAAAATAAAATTCTGTTAATCAATGCTCTGTAATAAGACATGATTCACTGCTTATAAACCCTCAGGCAAAGATTTAAAATCTTGAAAAGTGGTTAAATGGTCATAGGCAGCGTGGGCTTTGATATCAATGATCAAGATGAAGATTTTACTCCCCTTTAAAACTCAGTCGTAGATCTCTTTTTAGGTTACCTAGGCTCTCCAACGACCTCCTTGGATAGGTGGCAGCTTTCCATAATGCCTTAATGGCTAGATCTGGAGCATCTTCCTTTTCAGCCTTTACACCTTTCGTCAGATCTTTTCAGACTTGATCGATCTTTACTTCATTTCTGACTTTGACCCTCAATCTGTCTCTGCCCTCGGGTACTGAATTCCTTTGCATCTTCAAGTCGCTAGGTATTTTCCATAACTCTGGTTACCTTGCGAGATTATGAGACAACCGTAAGAGCAAGATCAGATCAATGATCCTTGTGTAATCGCTGAATGAAATGGCCTAACAAAAATTTATCCAGCGATCTAGCGATAGCCACAAGATCTTTATTGCATCAATGGTCTAGATTTGATCTCTGCAAACTCAACTTGTCCTTAATCTAACCCGAGCTCTATCTAGAGATTCAGCGACTGAAGGAAATACATAACCTTGACAAGTTAAACTTAACTCAAGTCAAAACCTTTATATTATGCACCAACAAAATTATCTCTAAGTTGCTGAATAAACTTAACCAACCTTGAATTACACCCTGAGTTCTTTACGAGATCATGCAACTAAAGAGATATCTAAGTTCCCAACACATTTCTTAACCCTTGGGTTTATTGGGAGATTATGCACCAACCACAAGATTAAAACATGATCGACGGCCTGTGCTAGATCTCTAAATTTTTGTGTACTTTCTCATTTCATTGTGAGATCACACACCAAATGTAGATTAGAACTTGAAAGGAACTTGATCAAGGGTGTGCATGTAATCTCAGAAAATATTTATACTTAACCAATTCATTGCTAGATTTCATTCCAAGCACATGACCTAATTTGCATCAACGGTCTGTGCTAGATCTTGAGACTTTCCATGACATGAGCAAAAATTTGTGAGATTAAGCACCAGCCACTCATCTTGATCCAAATCTACAATCCTCACCAAGTCTTACAATCCTTTTGTACTTCATCAAATCTTTATGAGATTACATGCTAGCCCTATGATCATGTCAGAAATAGAACTCGATGAATGACTCGCGTTGAATCTCTAAATAAACTGGTACTTCATCTAACTTAACCTGACCTTTACTGTAGTTAAATCTAGATATTGGGAGATAAACATGGTTTCCAAGTCACTAGATCATTTCTTAACCCCATAGTTTGTTATGAGATTACGCGCAAGCCACACGATCAACACAAGAACTTAACAAGATCAATGTCCTGTGCGTAATTGTTGAATATATTTGTACTTGGTCATTTGATTGCAAGACTTAGCATGAACCACACAATAATAAAAAGATCGACGGCTTGCGCAAAATATCCAAGAGAAAAGAGCATATTCAATTTCATTCTGAGATCATGTGACAAGGAAAAGACTAGTAAAAGGGAATATTCTTTGACCAAGCACATGAAAAAATAAAAACTTAAGTGGCTTGATAAGGTAATGAAAAAATATAACATGTCTAGGAAAAGACTTAGGGATTCTTACAACCAATGACTAGAAATTTGAAAATAGGGTTTAAGGCTTTGCAAGACATGGCAGGATTTTCATCAATTAAAGCAAACTTTCTCACAGAGACTTCAAGTTTCAGACAATAGATCATAGGAATAATTTCACAGACATGGAAAATTAGAAAACAATTTGCAAGTGCTAACAGTGGCTCTATTATGCCCTGCATACCCATCCCTACATTTTGTGTGCAAAATGTTGGGTCCCCTCTTTTCTCTTTTGGCTCTTACCTTGTCTTTGTTTTTCTTTGTTTTCTTTTCCGGGTTTTCCCTCCCATGAGGTTTGGTTTCTTTTTTTTGGCTTTTTGTCTTTTGTGTCTCTGGGACCAGTCCCAGAGTTTGTTCTTTCCAGAGCCAGATTCTAGATTCCAGGATTCTCTGCCACGATGTCTTCTCCTTGTGAGAAGGTATGGTGATATGGAATCCCCAGGCCCAGAGTCCGGAGGTCTTCCTATTCTGGAGTTTGTGAGAAAAGAAGAGTAACTTTCTTTTTACCTTGGATATAAATAGAAATTACATGCCACTTTTTATAGTTATCGTGATTAAACACTTGGGCATTTAGAGTGATTCTTAGGTGACCAAATTGTGATTAAGCTGTGATTACTCTATGCTTAGTGGGTTATTATCTAACAATTCAAGGTACTTGTTTGTGATTAGTTGAAGGTAGAGCTCATAGCAGACGTGCTCTTGGTGTATTATGTCCCTGCTCCTCTTCATATTTCTAGGTAGGCTCTCTAGTTTATGTTTGTTTCCATGTTTTTCTTGCTTTTCCTTCTCTTCTCTTTGGTCTTTGCTGGTTCTGCTGGTTTCGTGTTTCATGTTTTTCTTTGGGTTTTGCTACCTGTTGGTGGGTTGGCTCTGCCAGAAGGTTGTCTACCTTCTACACAGTTGTAGATTAAATTTCAATAATGTACATTGCCTTAGATTAGTTCATGCATATATGTGTATATTTATAAATTTGTAAAAATCTATAAATTCTATGTATTTTCTGTATATTGCATGTATATATGTTTTGGCTCTCTTTGTTTGTGTATATACTTTGTATATCCTTCTAAGCTCATGATTTCCTCGTGCTCTGTCATTGCATTTTTACCCTTGAGACCGAGCTTGTTGAGATGAAGTCACCACGGTTTGAACTTGGCACCTCACTGGTTCGAGCCATGGTGGCTTTCTCTCTCCTCCATCTCATCACCTTAATGGCAGGATTAATTTCCCACAAGTGGGCATTCAAACCATGTCCCATCTGGCATTTTTTTTACCCCATGTCAGTCCACTTGTCACCATTAATGCTTTTATGTTGCTTGCTACTTGACCACGTGCCAACCCACGTCAGTCAAATACAGTTTCTTACTGGTCACATTGGCACGACAATGGCTAGATTATCTGAGATCTGGGCCCTAATTAATTCCTTATCCTGTGTTCCCCCTCATCATATGGTTCCCCTAGAATCCTATTCACATTTATTACATGTATTCTGGGAATTTTTGATATATGCTAACACTTGTTGAACAAATGCAGTGTGGTGACGATTTCCCAGAATTCTAATATTCTTTATATATATCATGTTCTAATGGTTCTCCAGTCTTGTAGGTTGCACATAAGTTGATCAAAAATTTTTGAAGTGATCACCCCTCCTTCCAGCCTGGAGCTACCTACCACTTCCACTCAAGCAGCCACCAAGACTAAGGCTGAGAGGTTATTGGCAAAGCTACCATTGACCTCTAAATATACCAAGGATGGCGCTATTGTGGGATCAAAAATAGAGTCCATAGTTCAGGAGATAACGGACCCAGGGCCCAGACCTTGGGTGGAAATGCAAGGCTTGATTCAAGCCATCTATAAACTATGGGTCACTGGAGATAACATGGCAACTCAGATCGCCACCTCCGGTATCATCAAGGTGGAAAACTTCCCCTATTCAATGTAATCACTAGAGTTAATACTCTAATTGGAAATACTATACAATGCACCAACACAGACCGTCCTACTCGCGGATCCCTGGCCACTATAGTACCCAGCAATAATCGTCACCTTGGACGTGACAACTTTTTCCTCGAGGCTAGGGATCCCATAATTAAATGGATCGATTATCTAAAATCAGCTCCAGACATTGTAGGAGTTTGAGGGTGCTGATGTTATTTCCCAGCAACATATCAATAGCCACTAGCTAAAAATCCCAAAGAGGGATTACAAGAGGATGAAGTTGGAAATTCCCTGTGGGGAGTTCAAAGAGCCCATCCAAGCGGGCATTGTATTTTTATGAAAGATTTTTGGATTTTTGGATGTACTACTTTTTGTTCTGCATCACCACTCAAAGTCAGCCTTTCGACTGGGCGGCCCTCATATCCAATCACGTAGACAAAAAGATGAAGAGCGTTGCCAAGAATTCCAAGTTTTATATGACATCATACGTGCTATGGGAACTATCACAACAAAGGCTAGCTTTTCCAGGTTTGGGAATAGTTGGAGAGCTTGGAAACAAGCCAGGCCAAATGGCACCATGGGATCACTATCCCCAAGTACAATGGGAACTCAGTTTCCCAACTTTCTGCCAGGTAAACAATGCCTTCGTTTACAACAACATTCTAATACTTACTCAGGATTTTGGGTACCGACTATCACAGGTGGCAATGACTCTGGTCAGCTCCTACGACTGTTATTTCATCCAGTTCTAACATCACACCTATATTTGGGTGACAGGATTCAACGGGAAGCCCCATCTTCTGCCTCGGTATTACGGGGACAGGATTATTCTTTTAGAGTTTTGTCGGTAGATGATGGATCTGCATGCCTTCTTTACATGAAGAAGGTCATCAATGTTCCATTCCCTTTCTCATGTGAGAATTATACATGCAGCCTCACTATAGCCTGGGAGGCAGACAGTGAATTGAAGAACATGGGGCTAGCGAAATTCCACCACGCCCAGAAAAATTATGATCTGCTCGAAAAGATTGCCACAACACTGCCTCAGGCATCCCCATCTCACAAAGAGGATATTGAAGACTTCTGGGTGGACTACCAGGATAGTTTTGATCTCCGCGCCTGACAACACAAACGGATGAGCAAAGGGCTCATGAAAGCACTCGACCTTCAGAATTTCCTGAAGGGTTTTAAAGATGACGGGCCGCTGGAAGATCCAACATATAAAGAACAAGGGTTGGACAAGTTAGATCTTCCTCTAGTGGATTGGGCCACCCCTGAGGACCTAATAATTGAAGGGGTATGTCACCCCATTATAGAGGCAAGTCACCATTATTTCACCCAGGCATGCCCAAAGAGCGCCTGGAATAATCCAATGATCAAACAGGCTACTCCCTCTTGAGCTGGCGCCAGACCTTCTTCATCTGCTGTGACCGCTAAACCAAGTACAAGTAAAGGGAAAGAGAAGGAGGGTGTCCCAATCTCCAAAGTGCCTCCACATACCCCCTCCCTTCTAATGGCACAATTACATTAACATATGGAGTCGACAAGGCTGGCCATCTAGCAAATAAGTATGTAGGTATCCTCCAACCTCCTTATAGCTCCAATGGCATCTGCTCACCCAGTGCGATCCCTGTTGTTGGCAACCATGATGAAGAGACAGACTTTTGCTGAGGTGAATTCTACTAGTATTCTGGACACCGGGGCGTCGCTAATAAGAAAGAAGAAGAAAAAGGTGACCCCTACGCTGAGCACATCTACCAGTCCTGGTATGCCGAAGATGCCCCTGGTGATGTCAGTTTAGATTCTCCCAAAATGGAAGATATTTCAGACTCCTCACTCTTGCATGATGATTTTGATGACACTTTCTCAATAGAGGAACTCATGGAACTCCAATAGTATATGGGTCATGCGGTGGAGGAGATTGTGGCTTAGGATAAGGAAGAGGCCACCATAGAGAAGGAAGTCTCAGGAGAAAAGGATACATCAAAGCAAGGGGCTCAGGAAGAAATGCAAACAGGACCAGAGTAGGAGAAGATACTGGTCTAGGAGACTGAAGATACACCAAGGCAACACATAGATGAGAAACTGATGGTCGGGGAACCCAGACCCATAGGATCAACCGTACCCCTGACCATCATGTTCTAAATGCCTTTGGTTACTCTAGGTGATCAAGTGCCCCAGAGCATATTTGGTGAGATAGTAATGGTAGCCACCTTGCTAAATTTATTCCAGAGACCTCACCCACCTCCAGAGGATATTCTGGTGGAGGAGAACACTCCAACAAATGAGGCCAATAAAGCCCAAGAACAACAGCAGTAGATGGATCAAGAGGCCCCGGTTAATGAAAATGTAGAATCAGCTGATACCAAGAGGGATGAGGTCCCTAAAAATATAGATGATATAGAAACTGGGGAAAAGGTCCTGGATAGCATGACAGAAGATGCCAGTATGGTAGAAAATGTTGAAGGTTTTGGAGAACATGAAAAGGAAAAATAACAAGAACAAGAAGAGGAACTGAAACAAGAGGTGGAAAAAGATCCCAAAGACAATGTGTATTCTGGGAATAGGTCGACAGATTCTGAAAGGAATCCTAATGAACAGGTCTTAATGGCAAAGCCACCCCAGCCACCCCAATGGCTGATTGAATCAAAGAAAAGGAAGACCCCGGTGGTAGCATTAGGCGCTACACTCTCCTTGGCTGAGATGATGGCCAGGAATTTGGAGGCTAAAAATCCCAAGAAAGCACTGACAGTCCATATTCTTCAGACTAGTCTGAGAGGTAGCATAGTTGCAACCATCACAACACCCCCACCAGATGTAGAGGCAGTAGCTGTAAGGCCTGAGGATTAAAACATAATGGAAGTAGTATTGGGGAGGAGAGATAAACAGGGTGAGATGGACCTACTGGAAGAAGCCACCAAGGTAATAGAGGCTAGATACATCAAGAAAGGCCAGAAGCTAAAGGAGGAAAGAGAAAAAAATGTCAATCTCCTTGCGCTTCTGGCAGAACTTTTACAGCCTCTGTCTGAGGTCCACCCTGGGACCCCTTCCTCCAGATTTCTTCATGCACAGAGCAATGTGGATTCTCTATGAATCATGAAAAAGAAAGCACAAGCTGTAGATGGGTGGGGTGCCGAGTAGGTGGCCTCCATGAGACAATTTCTAGCGGCATCCCTCCCGGACCTTTATCGGGTTGATTCTCTTCTTAGCCAAGCAAAGGGCTCTGCTATCATATGGGAGCAAGATTTAGCAAAGTATGAAAAATGGAAGGCCGAGCTAGAAGAAATTAGCAATATAGGGGAAGAAGTCACCATAGATGTGGGGATTTTGGGAGATGAAACATATGATTCCCTCCAGGCCCAGCACTCCAAACTTGTCCTCAGGGGTGAGGTTTGCAAGGAACTAGTTAAGGCCTTGAAAGGGAAAGTGATAGCCACCCAATACCCCATGGGTCTGTTTAAAGCATTTGTGGTTGGAGTATCACAAGTCGATCCCTTCAGCACCGGGACATGTACCCTAGAGGACTATGTCCTCAGCAAGTATGATGAACGGATGGAGTCCCAGTATCCACCTGCCAGAGATTTTGACCAAGGTAGGTTATCCATATTGTCAAAGACAATGATCTGGTCACATGATGCCATCAAGATGGTGGATGAATTCTAGAACGGGGCCGGAGAGGTTGAGGAGGCATTGGAGGATGTCCACAACAGGTGGGACAGCATATAAGATGTAGATGAAGAAAGCATAGGCCAAGTATTGGAAGCTTGGGAAAATTCATGAGTAATAAAGTTCTTCGGGGCCCGGAGAATCTCGTCTGGAGATGTGTTGTTGTATTCATTCATTCTTTTGGAACGTAAGTTCCCAGATCCCAAAATTATGGATCCTATATTTTTGTATTTTTTAAGTGACCTGTGTCCCACTTCCCAAGGCCAACCGGTCACTTTTGAGGCAGTTAATAAAGGTTGTCAGAAAGTAGGTAACCCCAACAAGGCACATCGACTCAACAAGAAGGTTCTGACAGATGGCCTTCCCAAGGCGCCGCTCCAATGTTACACCTGGCATATCAGAGATAGTGAGCTGCCTTCCCATTTATGAGGCATGTAGCCTCGATCCCCAGGGGATCGGATTTCTTCTCCTCTTCTACCAAATCTCTTCTCAAGGCTAACTCTTCCATTCCTCTTTTCTTGTCTTATTATTCTAAAATGATAGAGCTTTTCTGTCTCAAGGTCTTTTGTAGCGTGGTGCAGGTAGTACCGGCCACCGGAAATAATAATATATTGTAAAGTGTAAAATTAGGTTAAGTTTTAGGTCAAATGATGTGTATAAATGATAGGTCTGGCCTCATTCCAAGGGTGGGCAAAATTGATGATTTTGCAATCCATATTTAATATAAATTTGGTTTTCTCAGTTCCTAGTTGCAGAGCTCAATGCTCCATAGTTTCTAGGCTTTCAGTAGTTAAATGCTCCCCTAGAGCCACCATTGTACCATGCACTAGTGCTTGCTGGAAGACATGTTAATGTAGAAGGAAGAGTTCTATCAATCAATTTGTTGGCATTCTTATCTCTGGTTAATGGTATTTTATGCTTTGTTTTCTTTATGTCCTTTTCTCTGATACCTTAAGTAGATTAATGACCTTCTTTTCCTCCGCTACTGATCTAATATGAGCTGATGGTTATATATTTCTTTGATATTTAGTGTAGTGTGTTAGAGCATTGTTGATGTTTTGAATGTTCAATATAACTATAGGTAGATGAAATACTTCTAACTCTGTAGTATATTTTGAAGTTTATTTGTTAAGTAAATGCGCGCTTGCAGGAAACCCCACTGACTTGAATCCCCGGAGAAGATGAGTTAAGATAACTAGGTATCCCCCTCAAACAAAATAGTCACATTTCCCAACTGATGCCCGCACTGTCGAGACCTGACTCTAACATGCTTGGAGGCCTGGGGAATCTCATTTCCCCAGACAACCTTTACAGGCGAAGTTGGTTGGTACCCCGGTACCCAGTGACAACTTACCTCTGTTGGCGGACCTGGTCATAAATTCCCATCAACGGGCTCTAGTTGGGGATGCATGTCTCTTGTAGGCATGACACTATTCCATAATTTTTGAGTTGAGAAGACCACCTACAGGAAAAGAAACTAACCTATAGCAGACAAAAAAAACAAGGAATATGTACACAAAACTTATTTACATCCAGTTGTTCATGGATTCAAAAAACTTCACGAGAAATAGAGCTTTAGGAACTATCCATGAACAGGAAATTCCAAGAAATTTCCAGTTAAATCCTTCAAGATATAAGAATTAGAACCCCACTTACTATCAATGATATATGGTCCTAACCAGATAGGATAAAAATTCCCATGTTTTCCTTTATCCTCCAATTTGGCATTCCACATTAAGACCAAATGATTAGCTTCAAAACTTCTTTCAATGGTCCTTTTGTCATACAAATCCTTATATTGAAGCTGCAACCTAACTTTTATGTCATGTGCCACCCTTCTTGACTCATCCAACTATATCAAATCATACATTCTGATCTTCATTTCATCATCCCATTCATCATCATATTTATGGATAAACTTGTACATTTGTAATAAATTATTATGTGGCAACCTAGCATGTATGCCATAAGCTAAATCAAAGGGTGCACAACCAATGGATTTCTTTATTGTTACTCTGTCATCCCACAAGGCTTGTTGCAACTTTGAATCCCAGGCCCTTTTTTTCTTATCTAGCACTCTTTTTAAAAAATTTATCAGGATTTTATTACTGGACTCAGCTTGTCCATTTCCCTGTGTGTGATATCGGGAAGAGTAAGAAATTTGGACTCCATATTACTGGAAGAAGTCACTAAACTCTAAAAATCTAAAACACATAGCATTATCTACCATAATAGTTTCAGGACAACCAAACCTAGTGAGAATATTTTGCAACATAAAATCAATAAAAACTTTACTAGTAGCCTTTGATTGTGAGACTTAGCACAAACCACACGATTAGAAAAAGATCTATGGCCTACATGAAATCTCCAAGAGAAACAAGCATATTTGATTTCATTATGAGATCACACGACAAGGAAAAGACCAATAAAAGGGAATATTATTTGACCAAGCACACGACAAAATGCAAACTTAAGTGGCTATAAAAGGTAATGAAAAATATAACATGTCTAGGAAAAGACTTAGGGATTCTTACAAGAAACAACTAGAAATTTGAAAATAGGGATTAAGAATTTGCAAGACACGGTAGGATTTTCATCAATTAAAGCAAACTTTCTCACAGAGACTTCAAGTTTCAGACCATAGATCATAGGAACAATTTCACAGACATGAAAAATTAGCAAAAAAATTGCAAGTGCTAATAGTGGCTCTAGTTGGGGATGCATGTCTCTTGCAGGCATGACAAGTTTCTAGAATTTCTAAGTTGAGAAGACCATCTACAGGAAAAAAAACTAACCTATAGAAGACAAAGAAAATAAGGAATATGTACACAAAACTTATTTACATCCGACTATTCATGGATTCAAAAAACTTCGCGAGAAATAGAGCTTTAGGAACTGTCCATGAACAGGCAATTCTAGGAAATTTCTAGTTAAATCCTTTAAGATATAAGAATTAGAACCCCACTTACTATCAATGATATATGGTCCTAACAAGATAGGATCAAACTTCCCATGTTTTCCTTCATCCTCCAATCTGGCATTCCGCATTAAGACCAAATCATTAGCTTCAAAAATTCTTTCAATGGTCCTTTTGTCATACAGATCCTTATATTGAAGCTACAACCTAACATTTAAGTCATGTGTCTCCCTTCTTGACTCATCCAACTGTATCAAATCATCCATTCTGATCTTCATTTCATCATCTAATTCATCATCATATTTTTGGATAAACTTGTACATTTGCAATAAATTATTCTATGGCAACCTAGCATGTATGCCATAAAATAAATCAAAGGGTGCACAACCAATGGTTTTCTTCACTGTTACTCTGTCATCCCACAAGACTTGTTGCAACTTTGAATCCTAGGCCCTTTTGTTCTTATCTAGCACTCTTTTTAAAATCTTTATCAGGATTTTATTAGTAGACTCAGCTTGTCCGTTTCCCTGTGGGTGATATGGGGAAGAGTAAGAAATTTGGACTCCATACTGCTGGCAGAAGTCACTAAACTCTGCAGATCTGAAACACATAGCATTATCTACCACAATAGTTGCAGTATTAGAATAAATGAGAGGGGGGGGGTGGGTGAATCAGTGGCCTCAAAAATATTCCAATTAATCAACCCAAAAACTTAGTACCACAATATTAAGCCTCTAGTTATCTTCAGTCCCACAAGATGTATTCCTTCAAATATACTTATCAAATAACTACTACTCAGAGTGCTATGTTAAACCTTATTCTTAATGTTTACCAAATAGCAGTCTTTCATTTACCAAAAAATAGTAAATTGCTTAGTGTATACCGATCAATCCATATTAGTTATGTGTAATGAAAAACACCAAAGTAATGACTCATAAACACATTGACACATGGATTTTTAATGTGGAAACCCTATTAAGGGAAAAGCCACTTGGGACCAGTAACCCAAAATTTTCACTCTTCTGAAGTGAGCTCGGTGAAGAGCCAACCCTGTTAAATGTTACAAACACCCTGTTTGGTTTGACCTTGTTAGAGGATTTAAAAGATTAGTTTGTCACTTGATATCTGGTATCTCTATGCTACCTTCTGTGACCAAACCCAGTATAGTTTGTCAAATAGTATCTGGCATCTCATGCTATCTTCATGATCAAACTTTTTGATACTCCTTGGGATGTATCTCAATATAGAAAGGGTCTTTAAATCTTGTTGGGTTAGGATACTTTCTGAATCAATGGTTAAATTGAAATAGTAAATGATCTATTCACACATACAACTTAGACTTGCATATTTTCAAATCTATTGTAAGCTCATTAAATCATTCTGATCAATATATATTTTCAATACCTTTGCTCCAATTCTTTCCGCTCAGTGATGTTTTTCTTATATGTTTTTGATTATGGTAAAAATAGGTTTTGAAGGGAACCCCAAAACCCTTTAACAAAGCATAGAAAGGAAGGACATTGAAGCCCAGAGCACAATAGGCTGCCCCAAGGGAATGAGCAGGCTACAAAGGGTCAGAACTCAGATTTAGCAATAAAAAAAGAGCAAGACAAAAAAAGACAAAAGAAACGCTGGAAGGAAAACAGAGAGAAAGACCACCAGCAACAAAATCAGAACAGAGACTTAAGAAAGCTCTCAGAATCCACCAGCTGAGTCTTCATAGTTATCACATTCTCTCTCAGCTTCTAGAGATCCAGATCCTCCACCTTTTGCATCTTAGATCTCGTATGGGTACCTGGTCCCATTTGCTGGGAATTAACAGAGTGATCAGCAATGTCTTTGTTACCTTCCAGCCAATTGCTAATAGAAATCAGATTCTCAAGAGTAGCCCTCATACCAGTATTCACCAGAGTTAACAAGTGTTTCAACATTTCTTCATTCACATTAATTTTATTCTGGATGGGAATCATGGCTACCTCAACAGCTTTTCTAATTTTTTCATCAATTTATGAGCCATGTTCATAAACAGGAGTATTGGTATTAGGGGAAAGATCATTTCTGAGAGAATTCATAGCATCTTCGATCAAAGAGCTCTTTGTTTTCATGTTTTTATTATATGTTTCTCAGTGTCTGCATTAATCCTTCTCTTCCCTCAGCTTGATTGATTAGGACTGTATGAATTTTTTCTTCATTAGTTTCTCTTCAGCAACCTTCTATTCCATTCACTCCCCTTAATTCATAATGAATTAAGTTGTCTCTTTATAGACATGATATCACCATTTCTTACTTCTTGATTTTCTTATTCTTGGCATGATCCACAATCTTGGCCAATCTTGATTTAAAGCACAACTCTTTTTTTTTTCTTGTAGAAATATTCTTTCCAACTGGATAAACCAGCTTTAAATCATTTACTTATCTCTGGCTTTAACTTGTCAATTAAAACAATGTCAACAACCAGTGAAGTCTATCTTTAGCTCTTCCATCTAAGTCTTTTTTCATTTCTAAACTCCAGTTAACTTTGGTGTTTTAACTCTTTGATAGCTTTGGTCAATAATTCAATTCTCCTCAGGCTTCTCCGTTGGTGTTGTATGTCCATTGGGGTTGTCTGTCCTTTGGGATTGTATGTCCATTGGTTAACACTATAATTTTGGTTGTCAGTAATGCTTGTTATTTTTCTCATCGGTAATGCTTGTCAGTTTCTTTTCTTGAGAATCACTGTGACTTTGCTCTTGGTTTTCTCTGTCCTTCAGTTTCCACTAGTCATCGGTGTTTGAAGTCACTTAGCGAATGCTTGTCTTTTATGCATTATTGAAATCATAATATTTTTCTCTTTGATTCTCTGAAGTCTTTAACACTTTGAATATAACCAATTATATTATATCAAGTTGACATCAATGAAAATACAATCCATTAACTAATTTAATGTCTTGCATTATCTTTCTGCATTTTAGTGATCAACTTAACATCTTCAAACATTCAATCAGTTACATGTCATCAATCTCTCCCTCTAGCATTGATGGAAACACACTACATTATCACACTATATTTTACTAATACATTATGAAATATAATATTTTCATCAATCTCTCCTATTGTAACTATTACAATTGTTTGGCTCTCGGTAAGCTCAAATAGCTTAGATTTGTTTCTTGCAGAGTGGGTTCTTCAATCTTCAATCCCTTTACCAGATAGATGTAGCAACTTCTGTCTCTATTTTTGATATGTTCTCTGCCTTGACTGTTCCTCTCTTTGATCATTTTTTTTTTGACAAAATTCTCTCCCTTTGTATGTATTCTCTCCCTTTGTTACCTCTCTCCCTTTGATGGATATTTCATATGTAATCAATCTCTCTGGATATTGATTAACTCTTTCTTTGAATTCTTAGGAACTTTTTTCCATGTATAATGATATAATCTCTTCTCTGATAATCAGATCATTTCTCTCTTTTTATAATGAGAATATCTCTCCCTTATAATTCTTGATAGTGAGATAATCTCTCCCTTTGACAACAATGCCAAACAATTTTTCTATATCATCTTCCATTCCATTTTTATAATATACTCCTTGAATTTCCCTATCCATCAGTAATACATTGTCTCTGGTGTTCGGTGTAGATTTGTACCTTGATTTGTATAGATGTATCTATTTCTATCCATCTTAGTGCTTGCATCAACATGAATGATCTTCTGATTTATGTGTAGGCTGATGCAGCCTCCTAGTCATCTTACTGATAGATAGACAAGGGTTTTACCCCTAGTCTGTGTCTCAGGTACTCAAATGTATCTTTCGGTAATGGCTTGGTAAAGATGTTAGCTAATTGTTCCTTTGATTGAACATATTCTAGTAGCACCTCTTCTGCTTGAACTTGTTCTATTAAATAGTGATACTTGATTGCTATATGCTCAGTCTTAGGATGCATAACTGGATTCTTTGAAATGTTAATTGCACTGGTATTATCACAATAGATAATCACTAGTTCAAGAATCTTCATATTCATACCTTCCAGCAAAGGTTTGATCCATGCAATATTGGAGAAATTTGCAACAACAACCACATATTCTACTTCTACAGTAGACTAAGAGATGCATCCTTGCTTCATGTTGATCCATGTGACAAGTTTGTCACCCATGAAGAATGCTCCTCCAGTTGTGCTCTTTTGGTCATCAATGTTTCTAGTCCAGTCATCATCTGTATAGAATTGTAGCTCAATTTTGATGACATGTAAGTGATTAAATGTTTGAAGATGTTAAGTTGATAACCAAAATGAAGAGGGATAATGAAAGACATTAAATCAGTTAATGAATTGTATTTTCATTGATGTCAACTTGATATAATCTAATCGGTTATAATCAAAGTGTCAAAGACTTCAGAGAATTAGAGAGATAAATATTATGCTTTCTGTAATGGATAAAAGACAAGCATTCACAATGTGACTACAAACACCATCAGTCAGTGGAACCTGATGGATAGAGATCACCAACAATCAAGTCACAGTGATGCCCGAGCAAGAAAACTAATGAGAATTAGTGATGAGTAGAATCACAAGCAAGCTCGATGGCTAGAAACATAGTGTAAACCGACGGAGAAGCCCGAGGAGAAATGGAGTGTTGACAAACACTATCAGAAAGTTAAAACAAAATTAACTAGAGTTTATAAATGACAACATATCTAGCTGACAGAGCTAAATATAGAGTTAACTGGTAGTTATCATTGTTTTAATCGACAAGATAAGCCAGAGGTAAGTAAATGATTTAAAGTTGATTTGTCCAGTTGGCAAGAAGATCTCAGTGAGATAAAAAAAGAGTTTTGCTTTAAATCTAATTTGCGAGAATTGTGGATCACACCAAGATCAAGAAGATCAAAAACCTAACAACGGTGATATCATGTCTATTTAAGAGACAAATCAATTCATTACAAATTGGTGTGGGGAGAAAAAGAGGATGCTAAAGAGAAACTGATGAAGAGAAACTTCATACAGTGTTGATCAACAAGCTAAGGAAAGAGCTAAAGAATTTTGTAGACACTGAGAAATAGAGCACAACATCACTAAGTAGAATCAAAGTGGAGTAGAGGTATAAATAGAGTTATATTGATCCGAATAGTTTTGTGAGATTACAATAGATCTAAAAATATGCAAGTATAAGTTGTATATGTGAACATATCATACTGTTTCAGTTTAACCATTTATTCAGAAAGTCTCTTAACCGAGTGGGCTTTAAAGATCCTTTCTATATTGAGATACATCCAATGGAGTATCAAAAAGTTTTATCATGAAGATAGTATGAGATGCTAGATACCTATTGATAGGCCAAGTGAGTGTTTGATGAAGGATGGTAGCATATAGATGCCCGCTATCAAGTGAAAGACTAAACTTTTAAATTGACTAAACTTTTAAATCCTCTAACAAGGTCACAGCTAACAGTGTGTTTGTAACCTTTAACAGGGTTGGCTCTTCACCGAACTCACTTTAGACAAGTGAAAATTTTGGGTTACCAGTCCCAAGTGGTTTTTCCCTTAAAAGGGTTTCCATGTTAAAAATCCACATGTCAATGTGTTTTTGAGCCATTAATTTAGTGTTTTTCATTACACTTAACTTAATTGGATTGATCAGTATACTCTAGATAATTTACTTTCTTTTGGTAAATTAATAGACTACTATTCGGTAAATCTACAATAGAAGGTTTTACAAAGTATTCCATGCAGTAGTAATTTCTCATAAGTATTTGGAGGCATTCATCTTATAAGACTGAAGATAACTAGAGTTATAATTTTGTGGTACTAAGTTTTAAGGGTTGATTATTGGAATATTTTTTAGGACACTGATTCACCCTCCCCCCTCTCAATTATTACTAAGAATTTGTATCAGAGCTTGTGTGCTTAGAAAGGGAGTTTAACATCTCAAGAAAAAGATCACAAGATGAATAGACGAGATGTACCCAAGTTGAATAAAGACAACTTTGCATCATGGAAAAGAAGAATAAGAATCCACCTATCAGGTATTGGAAATGATATTGTTCAATACTTAGATACTGAATATGTGTTGCCTACAGGACCTCATACTCTTGAGCAATTAAGAGTCAAGCATGATCATAACTGCATGATGATAGAACTTACATCATCACTCTCCAATGCTGAGTTTGAAGATGTCAAAACCTGCACCTCTACAAAGCAAATGTGGGATAAGTTGAAGCTTGTACATGGAGGAGATGCCAATATACTCAGAGAAAAGGAAGAAAGCCTAAGAGGGAGGTTTTATGACCTAAGAATGAAAGAAGGAGAAATCATTACTTAGTATAGCTACAGAATCAAAGAGGTAGTAAATGCTATCCTAGGAATTGGAGGTGTACTTGAAGAGAAGATAGTGGTAAGAAAATCCTTAAGAAATGTATTGCATGTTTATGCTATTAGAGTTTTTTCTATTCAATAAATGAGAGAAGTTGCAAACAATACAGTTACTCTAGATAGTCTAATTGGTAGACTAATTTCATTTGAGATGAATAACTTTGACAATAGTGTCTTTATACCATCCATAGAATCTGCATTCAAATCTTCTCTAAAGATAAATAACTCAGGTCATAGACATGCTATTAGAAATAATAGTGACAGTGATAATGAGGATCAAGGACTTGATGAGATTGAAGCACTAATGGCTAGAAGATTGCAGAGAGGCAAAGGAAGATACAAATGTAAATTACCACTTGTATGTTTCAATTGTAAAGAGGTTGGAAACTTTGGTACAAGATGTCCAAACCGATGAAAAGATGATAGAGGACATGACAGACCATATGAGAAGAAGTTTGATAAAGGTGAAAATAGAGATTACCGGAGCAACTGAAAATCTGGTAAGAGAGATACCTGAGACTACAAGGACAAAGGGAAGAAAGCTTGTTACTTAGCTAAAAATAGAGTTGATGATACTGACACCAAATCAAAAGAAGACATTGAGAAGGTATTTGTAGCCATGAAGGATGATTCAGATTAAGATGAAGAAAGGTATGTAGAAACTGTACTCATATCTGAAGTTAGTAAAAATGATGTCTGGATCATAGATAGTGGCTGCACTCACCATATGACTGGTGATAAACAAAATTGTGAGACTTTTGAATACTATAATGGTGGTTCAATAAGAATGGGTAATGATACACCTTGTCTAGTTGAAGGTAAAGGAACCATAATGTTGAATAACCCAATTAAATGCGAAAATGCTTACTGGGTTAAAGGACTGAATTACAAGTTGTTAAGTGTTTCTCAGTTGAGTAATTCAGGTAACAGAGTAGCATTTGAAAATAAGAAGGAAAAGATCTATAATGAATCAGGAAGATTGATTGGTAACGATGAGAAGACATAAGGTAATATTTTCTATCCTAATGACACTAACACCACTTGTTTAATGGCTAGAAACAAAGACTTATGGTTGTGGCACTGTTATCAAATAGATTTGTCTTTCTACAAATACTCTTTTAAGTTTTACTCTATCACCCTTAAAATAAAAACTATCTCTAACATTTGGGTAAGTATCCTTTATGATCACTTCCCTCTAAATTTTGTTATAGGTACAACTCCCTAATATTTATTTTCAATGAAATTTGATAACAGTTCAACTGGTTAGCTTTTAACCTGAAAGCTTATAAAGGCTGCAATATCATTCTTTGATGATATGCTACAGAACAATTGTAAAGGAAATAAAACCAAATAATGAATGGGAAGAAAAACATAGTCACTTCCCTAATTGAATTTCATGAAAAATAAACAAATTCTCAGCTAAAGATAACAGAAAATAGATAGAATTCAGAATTCAGATATTATGAACCAATAGACATATACATAATAGGATAAATAGGATGTCAACATAGGACACTTCATTTTTGGTTTTCAAATAACATAGATTTGATAAACCTCATTGTAACATATTTCAAAAATTACTGCACAGGCAATTGTGTGAAATATGTTCTTTCAATAACATTCAATTACTACTATCTGTTCCTTTAACCTTCTCTAAACCAAAACTATCACCACCAAAAACTTATTATCTAGTAGCAATCAGTTTTTTCCAAACCTTTTCAAATTTTTATCACCAAATATATAGTATCAGAGCATCAAGAGGTCTCCCGAAAAACATGACCTCTCGGGCAATTAGTTATATAACTAAACCAAAAAAAAAAAGACACACATCCTTAAGATTTTGCATCTTAACCAAGTAGAAACTAAATAACCAAATATGGTTCCTTGTCCATAGCATGATCCTCGCTCCCCGCTAGACTCCCTTCTTCTTCTGTAACTGATTGGGCAGGTTTCCATTCTTTATACACCTGGACCAGCTCCTTTGCAAATGGCACATGCGGAATCTTAGAGTTCACTATCTGGGCCATGGAGGCATCTTTACTCCACTTCAATTTCTTCACCTTTTCTATGACATTGGGCAGCTGATCCACACACAGATATAGAAAAGATTCAATCCTTTCCATGTGAGTTAAGTCAGAGGCTTTAGGATTAATCTTTTCTTTGATAATCTTTATCGCTGAGTCGAAAGCTTCCAGAGCACCCTTAATTCCTGTTCATCGTAAATTGAGGGATCGGTATAAGTGAAATGGATCACTTTCAACTCATTCAAGGCGGCCTTCTAAATATTCTTAGCTTCAGACTCATATTCTTTGTTTTTCGTAATGGTGCTCCTTATTAGAGAGATATGCCAGCTGATGTTCTTCCTGAGGATGAAGAAAATGGATTCCTCGGCACCTTTTAGGGATTTTTCCATGCATAATTTGTTGAAACCATACCTCTCTATCTCCATGAACTTTTTCATCACCGACACCCATTTTTCCTCCTCTCTATCCCAGACCTGGTGCTGGGCTTGTAATTCTCCCATTACGGCCTCTATTTCATGAAGAAATAAGTGTGAATCTTTGATATATTGTCAGCCATTGTTAAGCACTTGGGACATCCACTCATCAACTGAGGAGACTAGTGTTCGACCCCTCTGAACTTGATTCAGCAATTTTTTACTTTCTACCGAGTTTGGGTCAAAAACCTATGAAGATTAGGTCAATGGCATGGCGTCAAAGTTGCAAAAAGTATCTATGAACTAAGAGAGTGATGCTATTGTCTGCTTTAGTTCTTTCTTTTCCTTACTATCCAACCATGATGTTGTCAATATCTGTTGGGCCGTCTCTTTGAAAAGGTGATTCTTTCCTGCTCTATCCATAGTCCCTAATTCAATTTTAGTGAATTCAAAGTCTTCAACTGCAACATCCTATTTCTCTTCCTTCAGTCTGTAGGTGGCTACTTCGGCTATCCACTTCCCAGTTTTAGTATTAGCAAACATCTGTGCTGTACTCTTAACTTTCTTGGCCTTGGGAGTCTTTTGAGCATATTTACTGACTATATCTTGCACTGGAATAGATACTAGAATTAATCTCTATTTCTTATACACTGAAGAGGTTAACCATCTCAGTGTATCATTTGTTGCTATTGATTGTTCACCACTCTTAGTAGGGGTATCCATTAAATCCAGAGTCACATCATCAAGATTGAAGAGATCTTGATGATTTTCTCATCTTCCCCAATTTGGTAGTTTAAATCCCCAAATTTCTCATCCTCCAAATTGACTGTTTATATATTATCTTGAGTCATCTTTCCATTTTTCTGTGATCGGGATCTCGATCTAGTAATGCGCCAAGGTGAGGCCACAAGGGAAAGTTCTGCAATAGATTTCTTCCTGGAATCCTTATTCTGCTGCTTATCTGATGAACCTGCATTACCAGCTGGTTTATTAGGGTTAGAAATAGAGGGGGAGGAAAATAAAATTGAAGTTTTAACTCCAATTGGTTTAGGACTAGACTGTTCTCTTTTTCTCTGTAGCCATTCCTCAGTTAATTTAAGTACATGTTGTGTCCTACACTTAATGTCATCTTCCTCCTCTCTTGACCAGTCAATATCCAACTCTTCATTATCCAGGAGCCTTTTGAAACTGGGTTCAACTAATTCAGAACCATCATCTGTCACCCCTTCTATATTGAACTGCAATCTCATGGATAGGATTTGAGATATGTAGAGTCTACTATGACCTCTCTTCATAACTTGGGACTCATTTGCACAATCTTCCTAGAAATCCTCTAGATGGGGAATTGGAAACATATGAGATCTAAGGCCTAGATTCCCACTAGCAAATTTTTTGTTATCAAAGCCTGTTCTCTTCGTATAATACTTGAAATCAAAATGACTAAGGTCACTCCCAATACTTATTGCATCTTCAATAGTTAAGCATGAAAATTTACCTAGCTGTAATGGGAAAAATTTCTCCCATCCTTCTTCGGGAAGAAAACATTTAAGCACTGTAGCAAGTTGCCTACAAACTTCTGCAAGGATAAAAAAATCAAAGGCATACCTAGGTAATTTTGCAGGGGAATCTTCAAAACCACCAATTCTAATATAAGTGAACCTAGGGAACTGAATGTAAAAACTCCCAAATCTTGTCACAAATTATTGAACTTCTGAACTCATTCTTCTGGCTGAGTCCCAGTCATCTCAAAACAAAGTTTACCCATAAAAGTATCATGTACCCTCCTGTAATTTTGAATTACATTATCTTTATGAAGAATGGGGAAATACTCAAAAACACACATTCCATTTATCCAAGGCTCATGAATCATCCCATCCCATTTCCTACTACAGACTAGACAGTACATCAAATGAGAAGACATGAAAAAGCTACATCCAGTGAATTTGGAATTGTTTAGTTGTTCTCTCATAGAGTCTACAATTAATTCAGCCCAATCCAACTTTTGTTTTCCTTCTAAAACAATCTGAAAATAACAAAACAACCAATCTGAGAAGAAAAATGCCTTAGGTGACCCTATGACTCTATGCAACATCACCATAACATCACTAATATACGGGTGCACATGACTTTTGTTGAGATTATTGGGCGAATGGGAACCTCCCCTTTGGACGTTTAATAACCAATGCTTGGCTATTGAGGTGTGATTTGCATCTGCATTTAGTTTGAACTTAACAAGGGACTTCATAGGAGAGAAAGAAGAAAAAGTTCGCTCTTGAATTTGGAAGGTTGAAGCAACAATTCCTCTGTTTACAGCCATCAAGAACTCACCATTTTTCTTGAGAATTGATTTGGTTTTCTGGTCATAGTTGCGGATACACTCATGAACAAGTTTAGGATAGACTACTAGAGGAGGGAAACAAGCAGCTATGCACAACCCACTACTCAAAATTTTAAGAGAAGGGGCATTCTCTTCTATAGACCCAGTGAGCCTAACATCAATTCCTTCTACATAATATCCTTCTAAATCTGTGTCTATCACAATGGGATTTTCACATACTAGACTAGACATGCTTCCAAACAAGTGAAATTCATACTTCATACTTGCAAGAACAGACTGATAATTGTCACAAAAACTTTTGCAAATTTCACTAGCTCTTAAATTTAAACATTGTAGGGATTGCAGCCTGACTTACCTTAATCACTATAGAAATGTCTACAACTGGAGCTCCGAAAACCCTTACCTTCAATCCACCAGCATACAAACAGTGACAACATTTCAAAAAAAATGAATGCTAAGAAGGGTTTAATAAGAAATACCATGGATTTGACAATTAATTGCCTATCATTAAGGCAATAAAAGCTCGAAGAATGAAGTGAGCGTTCACGCATGAAATCAATTAATGCCACTTGCACAAGCTTTTATGCCACATGAATTCATCATAAATTTGACAGCTTGGACACACTTAGCCACCGCCAATACCTTTCTTGATTAAAAGCCTTTCTAGGTAGGGCCCACAACTGAGTGACGATGATATTCCTTTTCTTTTGCCACGTGTCACTTTTAAAAATTATTGAACACTCTTGAACATGGATGAACTAAGTTCAAGGGTGTTCTTATGTGTTCACCACTGTTCAAGTCTGTTCCTATTTTAATCTCCCACCTTCATCCTTAAATTGAATATTCTATGCTTAGTCACTGATTCTCAACTTTGATCAATCAAAATTTTGCACATCGCAAACATGAGGCACCTTTTTAGTGATGACTTTATTCACCTGTTATTCCTTCATAAAAATTATGAACCATCGTGAACACTCATGAGCTAAGTTCAAGGTTGTTCAAGAATGTTCAAACCTGTTCAAGAAAAATGTTAGAAAATGATTTTTCTAATTCCACAAACACGGATGGACCATAGGGTCGACACTTTCACTGAGAATTTGGATATGAGGACTTAAGCAGCTTTGAGATTCACAAAAATAACATGGTGACTCTAGAAATCAAATGCAAGGACATGTACCAAACTTGGACTAACAGGCACAAAAGATTGTGTCATTTGAACTTTGACAACATGATAAAGATAAGCAACAAAAGGAATGTCAGAGGCTTACCGATGTTGACTAAGCCTGAGCATATCATGTGTAAGAATTGTCAAAAAGGTAAGATGACAAAGTCTAGTTCCAAGAGAAAAACCCATACATCTACTGCAATTCTAGAATTAGTCCATACAGATCTATGTGGACCAATGAGGACAAAGAGCTACTATTGAGATAGGTATTTTATTCTCTTTGATGATGATTTTTCTAGAATGATGATAGTCATGTTTTTAAAAGATAAATCAAAAGAATTTAAGATGTTTAAATGGTATAAAGTAATGGTAGAAAAAAAAGTGAAAAGATATTGAAATGCTTAAGGTAAGATAGAGGAGGGGAATTTACTTCAGAAGAATTCACTGACTATTTCAATGAGCATGGAATTAAAAGATAGGTTTCTACACCAAGGACACCACAAAAAAATGGAATTGCTGAGAGGAGAAATAGATCAATTGTCAATTGTGCAAGAACATTGATGATTGAGAAAAGCATCACTCAAACATTTTGGAGGGAAGCTGTCAGTACTATTGTCTATACACTAAATAGAGTACAATTGAAGAAGGACACAAAGAAGACACCCTATGAGCTTTGGTATGGTCATACACCCAATGTAAGTTACTTCAGAATCTTTGTTAGTCAATGTTATACATTGAAGGATGATAAAAATGGAAAACTTGATTGCAAAAGTGAAGAAGGTATATTCCTAGGGTATTCAACCAAAAGCAAGGCTTATAAATGTCTTAACAAGTCATCTAACAAAATCATTAAAAGTTCAAATGTGAAAATAGATGAATTTGCATAAAAGAGTGACAAGGAAAGAAAAAATGAACCAGAGGAATACAACAAGTTTGTTTATACAGAACCTGACACTCTACCTGAGCAATAGTGTATCCCTCCTGAGCATCATAACATTGCACCCAAGCATCAGGCTACAATTACCGATGATTAGGATTATACTCAAGATGATGTTCCAAACAATGGAGATGAAAATAAAGGTGAAGAAGATAATCAGAATGATGAACACTGAGCTGAATCAAAACTTTCCAAGTATGTTAGAAGACATCATCCATAGAATCAAATCATAGGAGACAAGAAGGCTGGGACAAGAACAAGAAGTAAGTCACTTAACACCAGATGTTTATTTTGTGATTTTGAGCCTAAATCTGTTTAAAATGCACTTGAGAATGAAGAATGGGTCAATACTATGAATGAGGAGATAGAACATATTGAGAAGAATAATACATGGACACTAGTACAGAGACCAGATACTAATAATTTCATCAGTACCAAATGGATATTTAGAATCAAGTTGAATGAGAATGGAGAAGTCACTGGAAAAAAAAAAAGACTAGTATACAAGGGATATGCACAAGAAGAAGGTATTGATTATGGAGAAACCTTTGCACCCATTTCTAGACTAGAAGGAATTAGAATTTTACTTGCTTATACTGCATTTAAAGGATTCAAGGTATACCAAATGGATGTCAAATTTGCATTCCTAAATGGAATACTAGAAGAAGAGGTATACATTGAACAACCATAAGGTTTGGTGATCCAGACAAGAGAAACATGGTATGTAGACTACATAAAGCCTTGTATGGATTGAAACAAGCACCAAGATCCTAGTATGAAAGAATTCACTCATATCTCATTAGCATAAAATTTGTTAGATCAAGTGAAAATATAAATCTGTACTTAAAAGAAGATACTGATGGTAATATTTTGATTGCTGAAATTTTTGTTGATCATAACATTTTTGGGGGAAATGAATTGTTATGCAAATGCTTTGCTGATGAAATGAGCAAGGAAGTTGAAATGTCTATGTTTGGAGAGATCAAATTCTTTCTTGGTCTATAGATTCTTCAACAAGATGTAGGCATATACATCACTCAATCCAAATACATCAAGGAAGTGCTAAAGATATTCAAGATGGAAGATTCCAAGCCAGTTATAATACCTAAGGCTACTGGATGCAAGCTGACAAAAGAAGACAAGACAAATGAGGTAAATCAGACCTTATATAGATCAATGATTGGAAAACTAATGTATGTTGTTCACACCAGACCGGATATAGCACATGCAGTGGAGATAGTTGCAAGATTCTCTATTAATCCCAAAGAATCACATATGACTGCTATCAAAAGAATTTTGAGATATTTGAAGAACACCAAGGACTATGGATTATGGTACAAGAGAGAAGGAAAATTTGAGCTACAAGTCTATACAGATGATGATTAGGATGGAAACATTGATGACCAAAAGAGCACAACTGGAGGAGCATTCATCATGGGTGACAGACTTGTCACATGGATAAGAAAGAAGCAAGGATGCATCTCTCAGTCTACTGCCGAAACAGAATATTTGGCTGGTGCTGCAAATTGCTCCAATATTGCATGGATCAAAAAATTACTGGAAGGTATGAATATGAAGATCCTTGAACCAATAATTATCTATTGTGATAATACTAGTACAATTAACATTTCTAAAAATCCAGTCATACATGCTAAGACTAAGAATATTTCTATCAAGTATCACTATCTAAGAGAAAAGTGAAAGCAAAGGAAGTGACACTGGAATATGTTCAATCAAAGGAATAGTTAGCTGACATATTCACCAAGCCATTATCGAAGGATACATTTGAGTACCTAAGACAGAGACTAGGGGTTCAACCCTTGTTTATCAGTCAGTAATTTAACTAGGAGGTTGCATCAGCCTATACTAAACATGAAGATCAGTCATGTTGATGCAAACACTAAGATGGATAGTAACAAATACATCTGTACATATCAAGGTACAAATCTACACCAAAAATCAGAACATTGTGTTACTAATGGATAGAGAAATTCAAGGAATATATTATGAAAAGAAATGGAACCTAATATAGATGATAAAATAAGGAGAATTATTTTTGTTTGGCATTGTTGTCAAAGGGAGAGAAATATCTCATTATCATACAAAAAGTCTTTATCATACAAAGGGAGAGATGATCTCCATATCACATAAAGGAGAGATATGATAAAAGGAGATATTATATCATTATCCATGAAATATTCTAAGAGAGAAACTGATTACATATGAAATATCCATCTAAGGGAGAAAAGTAACAAAGGGAGAGAGTTTAGACAAAGAGAAAGACTGTTGTCAAAGGAAAAAGAGACTATCAAGAAAGAGGAATATTCAAGGCAATGCACATATTAGAACAAAGATATCAGATGATACATCTATCCATTGAAGGGATTGAAGATTGAAGACAACCACTATGAAAGAAACAAATCTAAGCTATTTTTGAGCTTACCGAGAGCCAGGCATTTATAATAGTTACATTAGGAAAGCTTGATGAAACTGTATATTTCATATTGTATTAGTAATAGTATAGTATGATAATGTTGTATGTTGCCATCAATGCCAAAGGGATACATTGATGACATGTAACTGATTGAATGTTTGAAGATGTTAAGTTGATAGCGGAAATGAAGAAGGATAATGCAAGATATTAAATCAGTTAATGGATTGTATTTTCATTGATGTCAACTTGATATAATCTAATCAGTTATAATCAAAGTATCAAAGACTTCAGAGAATCAGAGAGATAAATATTATGCTTTTTGTAATCCATAAAAGACAAGCATTCACAATGTGACTACAAACACTGATAGTCAGTGGAACCCGATAGATATAGATCACTGATAGTCAAGTCACAGTGATGCCCAAGCAAGAAAACCGATGAGGATTATCGACAAGTAGAATCACAAGCAAACTCGACAGCCAGAAACATAGTGTAAACCAACAGAGAAGCCCAAGGAGAGCTGAAGTGTTGACCGACGCTATCATAAAGCTAAACTAAAATTAACTTAAGTTCAGAAATGACAAAATATCTAGCTGACAAAGCTAAATATAGAGTTAACTAGTAGTTATCATTGTTTTCATTGACAAGATAAGCCAGAGATAAGTAAATGATTTAAAGTTGATTTGTCCAGTTGGCAAGAAGATCTCAATGAGATAAAACAAGAGTTTTTAAAAAAATCTAATTGGCGAGAATTGTGGATCAGGCCAAGATCAAGAAGATCAAGAACCTAACAATGGTGATATCATGTCTATTTAAAAGACAAATTAATTCATTACGAATTGGTGTGGGGAGAAAAAGAGGATGCTAAAGAGAAACTGATGAAAAGAAACTTCATATAGTGTTGATCAACAAGATGAGGAAAGCGCTAAATAATTTTGTGGACATTGAGAAATAGAGCACAACATCACTAAGAAGAATCAAATTGGAGCAGAGGTATAAACAGAGTTATATTGACCCAAATAGTTTTATGAAATTATAATAGATCTAAAAATCTACAAGTATAAGTTGCATATGTGAATAGATCATACTGTTTCAGTTTGACCATTGATTCAGTAAGTCTCTTAACTGATTGGGATTTAAATATCCTTTCTATATTGAGATACATCCAATGGAGTATCAAAAATTTTGATCATGAAGATAGCATGAGATGTCAGATACCTATTGACAAGCCAAGTGAGTGTTTGATGAAGGATGGTAGCATATAGATGCCCGATATCAAGTGATAGGCTAAAATTTTAAATCCTCTAACAAGATCACACCTAACAATGTGTTTGTAACCTTTAACAGGGTTGGCTCTTCACCGAGCTCACTTCAGAAGAGTGAAAATTTTGGGTTACCAGTCCCAAGTGGGTTTTGCCTTAACAAGGTTTCCATGTTATAAAGAATTCATGTTTCAATGTGTTTATGATTCATTACTTTAGTGTTTTTCATTACACTTAACTTAATTGGATTGATCGGTATACTCTAAATAATTTACTGTCTTTCGGTAAATTAATAGACTGCTATTCGGTAAATCTACAGTAGAAGGTTTTACACAACATTCCAAGCAGTAGTAATTTGACATAATTATTTTGAAGCATTCATCTTATATGACTGAAGATAACTAGAGGTATAATTTTGTGGTACTAAGTTTTAAGGGTTGATTATTGAAATATTTTTGAGGCCACTGATTCACCCCCCCCTCTTAGTTATTACTAACAAAATTTTCCTTCTATTTTATACCATAATCCATAGTCCTCAGTGTTCTTCAGATATCTCAAAATTATCTTGACAATAGTCATATGTGATTCTTTGGGATTAGCAAAGAATCTTACAACTATTCCAACTGCATGTGCAATATATGGTCTATTATGAACAACATACATTAGTTTGCCAATCATTGATCTATAAAAATTCTGATTTACCTCATTTGATTTGTCTTCCTTTGTCAGTTTACATCTGGTAGGCATAGGTGTTCCAACTGGTTTGGGATCTTCCATCTTGAATATTTTCAGCACTTCCTTGATGTATTTGGATTGAGTGATATATATGCCTACATCTTGTTGAAGAATTTGTAAACCAAGAAAGAATTTGATCTCCCCAAACATAGAAATTTCAAATTCTTTTCTCATTTCATTATCAAAGGATTTTCATAACATTTCATTTCCCCCAAAAATGATATCATTAACAAATATTCCAGCAATCAGAATATTACCATCGGTATCTTCTTTTAAGTACATATTGTTATTTTCACTTGTTATTTCAAATTCAATGCTAATGAGATAGGAATGAAGTCTTTCATACTAGGATTTGGATGCTTTTTTCAATTCATACAAGGATTTATGTAGTCTACATACCATGTTTCTCTTGTCTGGATCAACAAACCCTTCTTTTTGTTCAATGTATACTTATTCTTCTAGTATTCCATTTAGGAATGTAGATTTGACATCCATCTGTTATACCTTGAATCCTTTGAATTCAGCATAAGAAAGAAGAATTCTATCTCCTTCTAGTCTAGCAAAGGGTACAAAGGTTTCACCATAATCAATACCTTCTTCTTGTGTATACTCCTTGCATACTAATCTTGCTTTGTTTCTTATGACTTCTCCATTCTCGTTCATCTTGTTTCTGAATATCCATTTGGTATCGATGACATTCTTGTCATCTGGTCTCAGTACTAGTGTACATGTACTATTCTTCTCAATCTATTCTATTTCTTCATTCATAGCACTGACCCATTCTTCATTTCAAGTGCAGTATTAATAGATTTAGGCTCAAAATCACAAAGTAAACATATAGTGTTTAGTTCCTTACTTCTTGTTCTCATTTCAGCCTTCTTGTCTCCTATGATTTGATTCTATGGATGATGTATTTTGACATACTTGGCAAGTTTTAGTTCAGCTCTTTGTCCATCATTTTTATTATCTTCTTGACGTTCATTCTGATCTCCATCGCTTGGTACATCATCTTGAGTATTATCCTAATTTTTGTTAATTACAACTTGATGCTCGGTTGCAATGTTCTGTTGCTCGGGAGTGATACACTGTTGCTTAGGTAGAGTGTTAGGTTCTTTAGTGTAAACAAACATGTTGTAGTCTTGTTTTTCTTTTCTTCTTTCCTTATCATTCTTTTCTACAAATTTATCTATTCTTACATTTGCACTTTCAATGATCTTGTTAGATGACTTGTTAAGACATTTATATGCCTTGATTTTGGTGGAACACCCTAGAAAGATACCTTCATCACTTTTAGAGTCAATCTTTCCATTTCTATCATCTTTCAAAATATAATATTGACTACCAATTATTCTAAAGTAACTTAAATTGGGTGTGTAACCATACCAAAGCTCATAGGGTGTCTTATTTGTCTCCTTCTTCAATTGTACATTGTTCAATGTGTAGACAGCAGCACTGATGGCTTCCCTCCAAAAATTTTGAGTGATTCTTTTCTCAATCATCAATGTTCTGGCACAGTCAAAAAATGATATGTTTCTCCTTTCAGCAATTCCATTTTTTTGTGGTGTTGTCAGTGTAGAAACCTGTCTTTTAATTCCATGCTCATTGCAATATTTTGTGAATTCATCTGAGATAAATTCTACTCCTCTATCCAACCTTAAGCATTTCAATTTATTATCACTTTGTTTTTCTACCATAGCCTTATACCATTTAAACATCTTGAATGCTTATGATTTATATTTTAATAACATAACTGACATCTTTCTGGAATAATCATCTACAAAGAGAATGAAATACCTATCTCCATAGTAACTCTTTGTCCTCATGGGTCCACATAGATCAGTATGGACTAATTCTAGAGTTGAATTAGATGTATGGGCTTAACTCTTGAAACTTGACTTTTTCATCTTACATTTTTGACAATTCTTGCACATGATATGCTCGGGCTTTGTCATGCTCGGTAATTCTCTAACTTTCCTTTTATTTCTTATCTTTATCATGTTGTCAAAGTTCACATGACACAATCTCTTATGCCCCAACCATATGTCTTCATTTCTAGCCATTAAACAAGTGGTGTTAATTTCATCAAGATAGAAAAGGTTACCTTTTGTCTTCTCATCAGTTCTGATCAACCTCCTGATTCATTGAATATATTTTCCTTCTTATTCTCAAATGTTGCTCGGTGACCTATATTGTTCAGCTGTGAAACACTTAACAAATTATAATTCAGTCCTTTTACCCAGTAAGAATTTTTACATTTGATCAAGTTATTCAACATTATGGTTCCTTTACCTTCCACTGGACAAGGTGTGTCATTACCCATTCTTACTGATCCACCATTATAGTATTCAAAAGTTTCAAAAAATTTCTTATCATTGGTCATGTGGTGAGTGCAGCCACTATCTATAATCCAAACATAATTCTTACTAACCTTAGATATGAGTGCAGTTTCTACATACCTTTCTTCTTCTTCGTCTGAATCATCCTTCATGGTTACAAATACCATCTCAATGTCTTCTTCAGATTCGGTGTCAGTATCATCAGCTATGTTCTAAGATACGTAACATGCTTTCTTTCCTTTGTTCTTTTAGTCTTGGGTATCCCTTCTGTCAGATTGTTGGTTGCTTCGGTAATCTCTGTTATCACCTCGGTCAAACTTCTTTTCATATGTTATGTCATTACTTTTGTCATCTTTTCTTCTATTAGGACATCTTGTAGCAAAGTGTCCAACCTCTTTACAATTAAAAAATACAAGTGGTAATTTACCTTTGTATCTCCCTCTTCCTCTCTGCAATCTTCTTTTCATTAGTGCTTCAATCTCATCAAGTCCTTCATCCTCATTATCACTTTCACTATTATTTCTCATAGTGTATATATGAATTGACATACTTATTTTCAAAGAAGATTTGAATGCAGACTCTATAGATGGTAAGACACTATTATCAAAGTTATTCAGCTCAAATGAAATCAGTCTACCAATTATACTATCTAGAGTAACTATACTATTTTCTATTGCTCTCATTTCTTTAATAGCAGATACTCTAATAGCATATACAAGCAGTAAGGTTCTTAAGATTTTACTTACCACTGTCTCTTCTTCAAGTACACCTCCAACTCCTCAGATAGCATTGACTACCTCTTTGATTCTACAGCTATACTGAGTGATCTTCTCTCCTTTCATCCTTAAGTCATCAAACCCCCCTCTTAGGCTTTCTGCCTTTTCTCTTAGTACATTAGCATCTCCTCCATGTACTAGCTTCAATTTATCCCACATTTTCTTTGCAGAGGTGCTAGTTTTCACATCTTCAAAATCAACATCAAAAAGTGATGGGGCAAGTTCTATCATCATGCAATTATGCTCATGCTTTTCTCTTAATTAATCAAGAGTGTCAGGTCCTATAGGAAACACATATTCAGTATCAAGGTGTTGAGTAACATCATTACCAATACCTGATAGGTGGAGTCTTAATCTACTTTTCCATGATGAAAAGTTTTCTTTATTGAACTTGGGCACATCTCTCTTATTCATCTTGTGATATTTTTCTTGAGCTGTTAAACTCCCTTTCTAAGCACACAAGCTTTGATACCAATTTGTTAGAATAAATAAGAAGGAGGGGGGGTGAATCAGTGGCCTCAAAAATATTCAAATTAATCAAACCAAAAACTTAGTACCATAATATTAATCCTCTAGTTATCTTCACTCCTACAAGATGTATGCCTTCAAATATACTTATCAAATAAATATTGTTCAGAGTGCTCTGTTAAACCTTATTCTTAATGTTTACCGAATAAGATTCTTTCATTTACTAAAGAATAGTAAATTTCTTAGTGTATAGCGATCAATCCAGATTAGTTATCTATAATGCAAAACACTAAAATAATGACTCATAAACACATTGAAACATGGATTTTTAACACGAAAACCCTGTTAAGGGAAAAACCACTTGGCACCGGTAACCCAAAATTTTCACTCTTTTGAAGTGAGCTCGGTGAAGAGCCAACCCTGTTAAAGGTTACAAACACACTGTTAGGTGTGACCTTGTTAGAGGATTTAAGAGATTAGTTTTTCACTTGATATCAGGCATCTCTATGCTAACTTCTATGACCAAACCCATTGTATTTTTTCAAATGGTATCTGGATCTCATGCTATCTTCATTATCAAACTTTTTGATACTCCTTGCAGGGATGTTTCTCAATATAGAAAGGATCTTTAAATCATGATCCGCTAGGAGAATTTTTGAATCAATAGTTAAACTAAAACAATAAATGATCTATTCACACATACAACTTAGACTTGCAGATTTTCAAATCTATTATAATCTTATTAAACCATTCTCATCAATATATCTTTTCAATACTTTTCTCCACATTTTTCTACTCGGTGATGTTGTGCTTCTTTGTTGCTCGGTGTCCGAAAAAATCTTTAGCTCTTTCCTTAGCTTGATTGATCAGGATTGTATGAAGTTTCTCTTCATTAGTTTCCCTCCAGCACCCTTCTTTTCCATTCAGTCCCCTTAATTCATAATGAATTAAGTTGTCTCTTTATAGACATGATATCATAATTTCCCACTTCTTGATTTTCTTGTTCTTGGTGTGTTCCACAATCTTAGCCAATCTTGATTTAAAGTATAACTCTTATTTTATCATGTAGAAATATTCTTTCCAACTAGATAAAGAATCTTTAAATCTTTTACTTATCTCAGGCTTTAACTTGTTGATTAAAACAATGTCAACAACCAGTTTAGTCTATCTTTAGCTCTGCCAGCTAAGTGTTTTGTCATTTGTGAACTCCAGTTAACTTTGGTGTTTTAATTCTTTGATAGCTTTGGTCAACACTTCAGCTCTCCTTGGTGTTGTTTATCTGTTAGGTTTGTCTGTCCTTTAGGATTTTCTATCCATCGGTTAACACTGTAATTTTGGCCATCAGTAATGCTTGTGATTCTACTCGTCGATAATTCTCGTTGGTTTCTTTTCTCGGGCATCATTGTGACTTTTCTCTCAATTTTCTCTGTCCTTCAGTTTCCACTAGTCATTAGTGTTTGAAGTCACTTAGTGAATGCTTGTCTTTTATGCATTAATGAAATCATAATCTTTTTCTCTTTGATTCTCTAAAGTATTTGACACTTTGAATATAATTGATTATATTTTATCAAGTTGACATCACTGACAATACAATCCATTAACTAATTTAATGTCTTACATTATCTTTCTACATTTTGATGACCAACTTAACATCTTCAAACATTAAATGAGTTACATGTCATCATGTAGAACAACCAAACCTAGTGAGGATATTTTGCAACATAAAATCAATAACAACTTTACTAGTAGCATTTTTGGTGGGAATTGCTTCAACCCACTTAGTAAAGTAATTAGTTGCTACCAAAATCCATGAATGAACTCCACTAGATTTGTTTGTAATATCTCCAATGAGATCCATTCCCCACTTTTGTAAAGGTGTATCAACTACAATAGGCCTCAAAGGTAAATTCCCACTAAACTTAAGGTTGCTTGCAAATCTCTGGCAAGCATCACATTTCTTAACATAACTATGGGAATCCTTGTAGATAGTAGGCCACCAAAAACTAGACCTCATAATCTTGTGCGCAGTAGTATTATCCGTATAATGGCATCCACATGCACCATTATGCATTTTTTCCAACAAGTCCTTGGATTTATCATAGTTCACACACTTGATAAACACTCCTTCATTGCTCCTCCACCATAACTGACCTTATATTATTGCATACTTAATGGCATACAGCTTGACTGATCTCTTTCTATTTTTATCCATTTCAGGAGGAAAAAACATTCTCTATAAATATCCAATGATGTCCTTATACCATTCACAAAAATCCATATCACAAATATAAGGCCTCTTCTCTTCTTCTAAAATATTTACTTGATTTGCATCTAAATTACTTTGAGCCATTAATTTTGCAAGTCCTAGACCTCTAACCAATTTTGTGATTTGGATATTAATATTGAACTCTTGTATTTTATTTATCCACCCACACCTCCTTCCGAAAACTTCTTGTTGAACTAGAATGTCTTTCACAACAGCACTTGGCACATAAGCAATAACAGTTTCTCCTATCAAATAGCATCTAAAAGCTTTGACAACTTTAACAAAAGGATATGCTTGTTTCTCCATAATATCATACTTTAATTCTATTGCTTATAACGAATTACTAAAAAAAGATATAGGTTGTTCAAAGCCCTCTGAATTCCTTTGCAATAATGCTGCAGCAACAGTATTATATGAAGCAAAGGAGAAAATCTGCAAAGGCTTGTCATAATTAGGTGTTCTTAAAACATGAGAATCTTTAATAGCTTCTTTAATACCTCTAAATGCTTTAGATTCTTCTTCACTCCACTCTACCTTGGCTCCTTTCTTCATCATCTTTGAAATAGGGAGACTAACTTGTGAAAAATTTGTAACAAATCTCCTTAGAAAATTTACTTGTCCAAAGAAATATTGAAAGCCCTTGACATTCCTTGGTTGAGGGACTTTGTCTATAGCAGCAAGCCTTTCAGGGTCAATTCTTACTCCATCGTTAGATACAATATTTCCTAGGATTTTTCCCTCTATGACTCCAAAAGCACACTTCTTTGGGTTGAAAAAGACCCCATATTCCAAAGCTCTAAAAAAAATCTTCTCAAGATGATCATAGTGTTGATCTTATTTTGTTGAATAAGCTGTCAAATCATCTTGATAAACAACTAAAAATTCATTTATGAAATTGGAAAATGCCACATCCATGGCTCTCTAAAAATTTTCCCCAGCATTTTTTAAGCCAAAAGGAATTCTCACATAGACATAAGTACCCCATGGTGTGGTGAATGCAATCTTGAATTGTTCAGACTCCTTAACCATGACTTGGTTATATCTTGAGAACCCATCCACCATAGACATTAATTTAGACCTAGTAACTCTTTGTACCATGGCTTCCATATTTGGAAAACCATAATTATCCTTCAATGAATTAACATTCATATTTCTAAAATCTACACAAAGTCTGATATCACCATTTTTATTTCTCACTTGTAATTAAAAATTGGATACCCGTGTAGAATGTCTGATGGTTTTAATAACCCCTGCATCTTTCATCTTTTTTAATTATTCCTGCATCTTGGGTGCTAGGGTAGGATTAATAGGTCTCATTTTTTCCTAAAAGGCTTAGCGCCCTCCTTTAAAGGAATCTCATGTTGAAAAAAATCTTCTCTATAGGCTTTCAAATCATCATAGGACCATGCAAAAACATGCCTATACTTTATGAGAAGATCAAGTAATAACTTACTAATTTTAGGAGACAACCTCTTACCAATATACATTCTGAGGGCTCTCAGTTGTTCCTATGTTTACTTCTTCTAAATCTTGAATTTTTCTTTCCTTATTTGTAGAAAAAGACTTGTCTTTATGATCAAAAGCCTTCTAAAAAATAAATAGCCCTTTGCAAACTTTGTTTGATTTCAATTGAAGCACCTATTTAACAAAAATAGTATCCTTATTATCCAAGGTTTCAACACATCCACTGAAATCCATTTCTTTGTTTAAAAAGTTTGTTTCACAATTCAAAAATCTCATAATATCTAAGTCATCTTCAAAGACTTGCCAATTTTCCACATTGTCTGGTATTGAAGGCCTAGATTGAAATTCTATTTTATAAATTCTTGCAAATGTTATATCCTCGGGTCTTAAGGAAATATTTTCTAGTAAATCTTCCATTTTATTCTAACCTCTATCTACCCAATCAATACCAAATGCATCAAAGTTTTCCAATTCATCCCAAACAACATTCCTATACTGCTTAAGGCTTTGATTATTTGAAACATATTTAGACCTAATCTGAGATATTATCAATTCAGAGTCTCCAATCACTTTGAGACCTTTTATCTTATGTTTTGAAGCTATTCTCAGACCAATTATCAAAGCCTCATACTCTGCAATAATATTTGTGCATGCAAACAATAATGCAAAAGAAAACTTTTAGGTCTTACCACTAGGAGCTATCAATAGAATTCCTACACTAGCTCCTTCCTTAGAAATTTCTCTATCAAAGTACATGGTCCAAAAATCACACTGGTCCACTAAATTGTTCTTATCATCAGACAATAACATAGGTTGAGTAGCTTCTTACACCCTAGTATCTTGAACTTGAAAAGATCCAATATCAGTATCAACAAAACTCTTCATTTACTTCAATCATATGAGGAGTCCTAATTTCTTGGGACACCTTGACATTATCACCAGCAATATTGAAAGTAGCAAAAGACAAATCACATTGGATACATCCACCCATTGAAGCACTCCATTTTCTTGATAATAACATGCCTTAATGAGGTGGAATATCAACAACCAAGACACTCATTGTTAGTATTTTTTCAGGACATATTGCTAACCTATAAGGAAAAGCCTTAATAGTACCAATGACAGGGATTTTTATGGAGTCTGTTGCCTGACATCTTCCATGAGGAGTGTCAAATTTTAATCCCATTGACTTCATTGTCTTTGCAGGCATAACAGTGTTAGATGCTCCAGAGTATATCATACATTTTTTTAGCATCTTACCATTAATAACCAAAGTTCACAAAAATGAATCAACAACTCCTAAGAAAGTGTTTACATGATTTGTATTCAAATAAATTTGAGGCATTTCTGAAATCATTTTGTAAAGAAGAAAATAGGAGGTCTCTAGATAGGGTTTCGAACAATAGATATTTGCACATAAAATATATCCTATGCCTCCTTTAATCATCTTACATTTAATTATAATCGAGAAGGGGTGTAAATCTGAAAATGATTGCAAAGGAAAATGGAATAAAATACTTACCTACAAAAAAGAACCTGCTAAAAACCCTGTCAGACGGTCTTAGAAATTGTTGAACTTTGCATTCTTGAACCAAAACCACGAGATCTGTGAAACCCAAAAATATTTTTCCTTTCTGAGAAAGGTCAATTTTGACCTAGTTGAGAATGTCGACCTTGACCCAGAATTTTTGATTATGACCTATGGTAGAATCAACCTAAAAAGTCTCAGACTGAAATTCTATTTTCGGATCCTGAAAGTTTGTTGAAAAGGGTATCTGAATCTCTATCCTGGTCCACTATTCTAAACCTGTATCTACAAGAAAAATAGTTTTTTTGATGGGGGGAGGGGTTTTCCTTGGTCAAACCCTAGTTTTAGAATTAACCTTATAATTGAATTGAAATTGCATAAGTAAACAAAATAAATAAACAAATTCACCTTGCTTGTATAGAAGCCCTTGTGGTGGATTCAAATCCTTGGATCCACAAGTATGTATGCACCAAATGGATGTAGAATGTAGAATCTAGAATTTAGGATTACTCAAATCAATTTCATGTAGATCTTCAACACCAATCTTGAATGGATCTTGGAATAGGAAGAAGCTTGGAGGAATGTGGATGGAGAAATGTTCAACAAGAGAGATCCATAGAGCTTTGAATCCTTCAATGGATACCAATGGATCTCCTTGATGAATTGGATGCTTGAATGCTTGAATTCTTGAGATTTAATTCTATCTTCAAATATTTCTACTTATATTTCACTTAGTTGATGGTTATTAAGTCTTGAGCGCTTGATATTATGCTTGATGATAGTTAGTCTTAGAGAAAATGAGAGGAGAAAGATTCCTTATATACAAATCTAGGGCACAATCTTCTAGAGAGGCCTACATAGGAGAATTAAATTCCCATTAGATGTATACCCTTAGAAGTAAACCTATATTAAATATAATTTAAGATTCATCATTTCAAAACCCAAAATAGCTGACCTGGAAGCGGGAATTAAACTTTTCTGAAGCCCGAGATCTGGAAATCCTAGAAATCTCGAATCTGGACAAAAAGTCAAAAAAATGTCAATTGTGACCTAGGTCAAGGTTGAGGTCGACCTTGACCTAGGTCAAGGGTGAGGTCAACCTTGACCCAGGTCAAGGGTGAGGTCAAACTTGACCCAGAAAGGTCAATTTTGACCTTGAGGTCAAAAATCTTAGTTTCCAATTTGGGGTGTCAAAAATAGGCTGGAAAAGTGGGAAATGGGGTAGAATAGGGGAAAAAGATAGATCCAAGTCAAAGACCCATTCAAGGAACTTGACATGACCCCAAACCACTTAATCAAAAGGATAAACCAGTCTACAATGGAAGTGCTTCCATTTTCTAACTATACACATTCCTTCAGACTCTTTTCCCTTGCTGTCTGACTTATATTGTACATTTTTCATCTTTTTAACACCTTCTGGTTTTTGGAATCTTATTAAAGAAACACCATCTATCATTGTGAGTAACTTCTCTTTGTGCTCCTTAATTCTCATTATTTCTAAAAATAGAACTTTAACAGTCATTTGTGACAATACTTCCCCATATCAATAGGGATATATTTTTTATCAGAGGGTTCTTTCTTTTTAAGACTAAGATTACCATCCTCAACCTGAATGGTCAGGGTTGGATCTTTCTCCTTTGATTTCTTATTGTCCATTTTAGGAGGAGAGAAAATTATTTATGGTGTTTCAAATTTTACCTCAGAACAATGTTTGGACCACTTGATTTTTTTACACTTTTAACTTTTACATTACTTACATTCTCAACAAATATTTCCTTCTTCTGTGTCTTCTTGGTATCTTCTTTGTTTTCTTTGATAAAAATGCCAGCTGGTTGTCTACCTGCATCACCAACTACTCTATTTCTCAAGTTATAATTAGTTCTTTCTTTAGTAACCAGATCAAATTTAATTCTTTCTCTTTCCTCATCAGAGGGTCTTCTCACTATTGTAGATTCCTCACTTTTTTGAGCATAACATCTCATATTATCAACTTTTTCTTCTTCACTATCAGACAAAACTTGTTGATGATATACTTCTACTCTACCTTGTGAACCATACATATCATGGTTCTCAATTTTTGATGGAGAGGGCTTGACAATATAAAGCCTTTCCTCTCTCCTAAGTTTTTTTTTTAACTAAACCAACCATCCAATTGTTTTTATTTATTGGATCTAATCTCAACTAGTCCAACTAGTTAACCAAAAGCTCAGTTTCCTTCTCTACAACTCCACCTAGATTTCCAATCCTCTACCTAGGATCTTCCCACACACTCATTGAGTCTCTCCATATACTTCTTGACCCTTTCTTGTTCATTCTGCATCCATCCCAACACTCCAAGATTCCCCACCAATACAATTGGTCTTTTACTCACTAGGAGGGCTAATTGCTCAACTCCTTGTAGGTCTATTTTCACTGATTTTGGTATATTGCTTCCAAAATACCCAAATGACCCCACAAAAAAACTTGAAAATATTCAAGAAATAATTCAACCCTATTAGAATCCAAAACCCTGACCTTTGATGGGACCCAAAACCCTACTTTCTTGCAGGCCCTAGATTATAGCCTATTAATTAGGCCTTTGGACCAATGATCATGAACAATTGTACATCTTGTCTCTAATCCCTGATTCACCTCAAACCACCATTGAATCCTTTTAGGATACTCTCTAGTGCATCTATAAATACCACTAAGTCTTCCCCAAAAGGTCTTGGGTGCTCAAACAAATTTGATCTTCTCCCTGTCCTGGCTCACCTGGTTTCACTAGTCAACCATAGGGATTCATCTTTGGCCTATTAAATCCAAAGAGACAACCAAAAATAAACCTAAAAACCTATATACAAACCCTAACCCTAATTTTCCTATATTTTTAGACACATCCACTGGAGGAAAACTAGGTTAGAGCCATTTCTAACAAGGTAACATTGTTTTTGTCTCTGTCAGATGAGTCACCTTCAAAAATGTTCAACTTAACTTCTACTAAACTTCAAAGTAAAATACCTATTGCAGATGAAAGCTGAAAGTAAACACTACACTAACATGGAGCCCCCAATCTGTATAGGATCGTACAGTAGCAAAGACACAATGCAGTTTACACAAAAGATGATACAATCATCCATACAATGATGTCAGAAATAAGTGTCTCAATCCAAAATCTCATTAACCTTGTCGAAACATTGATTCCATGCTTATATACTAAGCATGGGTAGTTAGAATTCAGTTTAACTACATTTTTTCATTTCTTTCAAAAGTTGCTCGAGCAACTTTCAAATTTGCTAGCAACTTTTTGCATTTTGAAGCATTTTTACTTTCTATGTCAACTTGATGATTGATGTTGACTCCTAGGACCCTAAATAGGATATGTAGGGTCCAAAAACATACCTCCAACCCATGTTGCACTATAATGGCAAATTTTCCACAATTTGAAGTCAAAAGACCCAAAACCCCTAATGAGCACTAAAGCCCTTACAAACATGAATTTAGACTAACATTGCTTCCAACCTTTTGGAACTTATTCTACCACTCCCACAAACTCATAATTCAAACCTAAACAACACCAAAACATCAAATAGGGAGGTTCCTTGCACCATACTCCCCTGGACAAAATAACTCAAGTCCCTTGAGTTAGGAGGTCTTCAAGAGTGGCCCCATGTTTTAGAATCTCTAGCTTTGTCATCCAAGTAGACTCAGCTTTAGGTAGTCCCTACCACTTTATGAGATACTCATTGTAGTTACCCTTCCTTGTCTTCTTTATCACCTTAGAGTCCAATACACTTTCTAATTGCAATGGCTTTGGGGTAGGCAAATCTTTCACCCAATCATCTTCCTCCAAATCTACAAGTGTAGACTGGCTCGTGTCTGGAGGTGATCCCCTATAAGGATATAAGTCAAAAACATTGAAAATGGGTGAAATTCCCAAATTAGGGGGCAATTCCACTTTATATGCATTCTTGCCATATTTATGCAAAATCTTTAGTGGTCCAATCTTCTTCATGAGTAGCTTAGTTGGTTGGCCTTTGGTATCCTCTCCTTCCTAAGGTAGGAAAGTACTAGATCCCCAATCTTGAATTGCAAGTCCCTCCTGGTCTTATCAGCTTTGGTTTTGTACTTCTCCACTTGTTTTTGTAAGGTCTTATTGACTTGATCAGGCAGCTCCTTCATTTGCTCTGCAAATGATTCTCCTTGTGCACTCCTCTTATCCCTCAAACTGAGATCCCTCAGCTCCAAAATCCCTCTAGGATTGACCCCATAAACTATTTTGAAGGGGCTTTTACCTTTACTCCTATTAATGGAGTCATTGTATGCAAATTTTTCCTGCCCTATGATATGATCCCAAGACTATCCATGTTGTTTAGTCAAACACCTCAACAAATTCCCAAGTGACCTATTCACCACTTTTGTTTTCCCATCTGATTGTGGATGGTAGTCTGAGGAGAAAGATAAATTAGTTCCAAGCATCTTCCAAAGAGTTCTCCAGAAGTGACCCACAAACTTTGTATCCCTGTCACTGACAATATTCAAAGGCAAACCATTAATTCTTACAATATCCCTAAAGAAGAGTCATGCAATCTGAGAAGCATCATTTGTTTTCTTGCATGGATTAAAGTGTGTCATCTTACTGAAATGTTCTACCACCAAAAACACACTATCATACCCTCTAGATGTCTTTGGTAACCCCAAAACAAAATCCATACTAAGGCACTCCCAAGGCCTTTGGGGTATAGATAGTAGTTGATACAAACCACTATTGCTACTTTGTCATTTTTCCCTCTGACAAATCTGACATTACTTTACAAATATCCTCACATATGATTGCATCTTAGGCCAATAGTAATGCCTATACACCTGCTCCAAAGTGGCCTCCCAAGCTTCCTTGGTTTTTCTCCTTCACAATGTTTTCCCTCATTAAGCACTGAGGTATACACATAAGATGACCTTTGAACAATAGGCCTTCCTGCAACACAAACTCCCTGAAATCCACCTTGAATCCCTGCTTAAACTTTACACAAGCTTCATAATCTTCTTTGAAATATCTATCTTCCTTATAGAGGTCTTTCAAATCATCCAACCCTACACTTTGTAGTTGTATCTCCTGGATTGTGAGTACTCTTCTACTAAGAGCATCTGCAACCTTTTTTCTAACCCCCATCTTATGCTTAATGACAAATGTGTAAGCTTGCAATGATTCTACCCACTTCATATGCCTCTGATTTAGTTTTTCTTGTCCATTTAGGAAACTTAAGGCATGTTTATCAGTATAGATGACAAAGTCCCTAGGTAATAGGTAGTGTCTCCACTTCTTCAATGATTTTACCATGACATATAACTCCAAATCATAGGTGGAGTACTTTTGTTTTTCCTCATTCAACTTCTCAGAGAAGAATGCCACAGGGTGTCCCTCTTGGCTTAGCACTACTCCTATAGCCAACTTGCTAGCACCACACTCTACCATAAAGAGTTGATTAAAGTTAGGAAATCTAAGTGTAGGTATCTTTTCAATCCTCTTTTTCAACATTTCAAACCCCTGGTCTACTGCTACTATCCATTCAAACTTGCATTTGATTCCACCTTTTATGGTGTTCAGAATTGGGGCACATACATGACTGAAATTTATTACAAATTTCCTATAGTAGGAGGCCAACCCATGGAAACTCCTAACATCCCCTATGGACCTAGGTGTATTTCATTCCAAAGTGGACTTAACTTTATCAGGATCCATCTTCATACATCCATTAGCAACCTGCTGGTGAACAGATTTGTCTTCCAAGAAAACACTTACAAATTAACCCTAAAATGCCCAGACAAGAAGACTCAATCAACACTAACAGTTGGGTCGCTTCATGATTGGACAGTGTAAGGGCCCTCTAAATTATTTTGGATATAGCTCCCCATACAAGATTTGAAATGAATTCATTTAAACTACAAACTATATTGCTTTTAACCCGAAAGCAAGAAAGGTAAACCAACATCTATCCGTAAACACAGAATAGATGTGAAGGAACTAAAAAAATAAAAATAGAAAATAAATGGTACAAAGACCATTTATCCGACCCTTACATTATAAAGAACACAAAAATAAAAAGATGCGCCAATTCTTCCAAATACATGAATAACTTTTGTTCAAATTCCAAATGATAAACACATTAATGATCGAGTGAAATAGAATAACTTTTAGAGATAATTGAATTAACTCACAGATTAATATGAATAAGAAAGCCAACATCTGGACTCAAAGATCTAATACACAAAATCTTTCTTGCTCTAAATTTATAAAAAGACACTACATATATTTTGTTTCTGCATTCACCAAATCATAAAAAATAAATCATCCCTTTCTCCTTGTTACAAAAAAAACTCAAAAAATAATCCTCCTTTGGGAGCCCACTGACTGCCGAAGAGAAGAAGCCTTTTTCTTGGCTTTTAGTTGCATATTTATCTTCTACTTCTATTTATTTCCTTTCACTTATCAAAATAACTGATTCTTGTGACTTAACTGTCTGACTCCTTCCTTTCATCTTTTCTTGATAGCTTTATTTCTTGATTTTTATGACATTCGCCTTTTAAACATTTTTCACTTAATTAAATGTTATTTCCCAAAAACCTCAAGAATACAACTCATGAAAATAAATATAAGCACTAATGTGAGTGACTAGACAACATAGGTGGAATGAGTTATGTTTGAAAGACCAACATGAACTTGACAAGTGGTATGTGAAGAAAAAGATAGTTGCATCATTTTCTGGACTCCTGCACATCAGTGGCATCTTTTTAAGGTGTTGAAGGAGTTGGGTGTGGACAATCTACATGCTATCCTTGAGATCCACCTTTGTATATTCATGACCGTACCTTCTCCCAAGAGCCCCAAGTTCACAAACTTTCTCTAATGATTTTCATCTCATATGAGTTATGCACTATGAGTTCCTTTGAATGCTCTAGCATTTTGATTCCTCGATGTAATGAAAGATGAAAGAGATGTCACTGAAACTCTGATATATACATCCTTCAATCTGCATACTCCAAAATCATCATATACCTAATATTCAAGTTGAACCATCAAGTAATATTGATTCCATGGAATCCCAGGCTCAATGCTTTTCCTTTCAAGTGCTAGTTGAACCGAATTTCATCCAATTCTTCATCACCAAAATAGGATCAGAGCGCATAGTATTTATCAAATGGATCAGTCCCTTTTACATATGATCATTGTGCTCTTCAAGAATAGTTATAAACAACTCCTTAGCCTTCAGTGTTATTGGTCAAGCATCATCATTCTTCTAAAAAATAATCCACGGCTCTTTATGTACAAGCAATATGCCTGTCTCCCCTTTGCTTGCTGTTGAACCGGATTGACATTCTGTCAAACAGTTTACCTGGGATGTCTGTACTTCTACACAAATACCCAAATCTCATTATCAACATGGCTATCTCATATCATAGATGATCAACTATGAACATGACTGTACATAGGCACTTAACCAAACAATATGAAAAATGTTCCTCCATCTTGTAGGTGAAGAAATAAATATAGTTGAATCGAAGGAGCCCGATCATCTGCAAGGGTCAATGAAAGAAAGAAAAATAAAATTAGTCTCACAGATCCTAGGGGGTTAGGAATCAACTTCTCCAAACAAGGCCTTGAAAACTATTCTGATCTTCTCATGGTTATCCATCGGGTCTATGACTTTATTTAGATGGATCGGGCTATTACTCCCTTTCTAATTGGCAAGCATGGAAAGTTTTTGGGGAATTCTTAAACTACATCTTTGGAATTCCAATAGTTTTTTTCCTAAAGGTGCCAACATCACTAATGCATTTGGGATCATCTGAGAGCCTTCAGTATGACCATGACCATTACAATGCCAATTCAAACAAGATTATCATATGTTTCCACCACGCATCTATAATTCAGGCATTGCACTTCTCTTTCTATTCAATAGGTTTAATCTGATCTGAATTGTAAACAACAATTACTTATAGACAACATTCAATATTGACCCCCCAACAATCTATTCTAACTTTACTTCTTTATGTGAGGTTGGTCATGAATTTTGGTAAGAGAAAATGTTATCGGGTCAAAAAGACCATGACTTCAAGTTATTTTCACATATATAGACAATAACCAAGTCTTGCATCATTCAAACTTAACATGTGTATAAACAATTCAGATGCTCTACCTTGGTAGTAATTTCTAAGATATTATGCATTTTAGGGACCGTTGTATTTCTTGCGGCTCTGAGCTAGGACTCTCCATTCAATAGATTTTATTAAGTTCTACATACTCAAACTGCTCCAATCTTGAGTTAGAATTGACCCTATTTTGAGCTTTTAAACTCTGAACTAATGTGGACCTTGAACTTGCATGCTGAGATTTTGAATTGAACCTTGAACTTTTAGCTTTAAACTATTGAATTGTGAATGAACTTTGAAATTCAAACTATTGAACCTGGCCCTGAAAGATTTGTTCTTCTGCACTGATGAACTTATATATTTGAACCGACAACTTGTTTTCTGGGAACCAGACTTTTGAAATGAAAATACTAGACATCTCACAACACTGAATTCATCAAACCATATTGAACTAAGATGAATCAGAATAAAACATTTCAACCTTCTTTAGAAAATTGAACCACTTGGAAATGCTATGAACTTAGTTCAAAGAGGTTCAAGACCCTAAACTGAAATTTTTATTACCGGGGTCTATATGGGTACCAACACAACCACAAAGACAAGGTAAACTAGTTCAGTTTTGAGAAAATCATACTTTTCTTGGTTTATCATCAACTTCTCTTGATGTATATTTATTAAGACCATCTCCAAATGCTTCATGTGCTCCTCCTTGGACCTGCTAAATATCAAAATATCATCAAGGTAAACTATTACAAACTTACCAATAAATTCTGCCAGTACTTCATTCATGAGCCTCATGAATGTGTTAGGTGGATTACTTATGCCAAAGGGAATTAATAGCCACTCATATAGACCCTCATTGGTCTTAAAATTTTCTTTCCACTCATCCCCTAGCCTCACCCTTATCTGATGATACCCTGACTTCAAGTCCACCTTAGAAAAATAGCAAGATCCTCCAAGATTATCCATCAAGTCTTCTATCCGACGCATTGGGAACCTATGTCTGATTGTGATCTTGTTTATAGCCCTAGATTCCATACACATCCTCCATTTTCCATCCTTCATAGGTGCAAGTACTGTTGGCACAGCACATGGACTTAAACTTTTCCTTATCAACCCCTTATCCAACAAATCTTGGATCTATTTTTCTATCTCTAGATTTTGGCTTGGTGTCATCTTATATGCTTCTTTGTTTGGAAAATTTTCTCTAGGAATGAGTTCAATCTGACGAATCACATCCCTCATAGGTGGTAAGGCACTTTGAAAATCATTATCTACTATTTCATAATACTTCTCCAACAAAGCTTGTATCTCTGGTGGCAAACAGATTTTCTCCTTAGTTTCCTCCTTTGGTTTGATCACTACTGCACAACAGACTCCTTTCTCATTTTTCATGGCCTTTAGAAACTCTTTCCCACTCAATAACATCACACTTTTCCCCACATGCTTCTCTTCATTGGGTTCTTGCAATGGATCCATTTTGAATTTATTTCCTGGCTTGGTGATAACATAATTGTTCTTCTCTCTGTCATGCATTTCTTTGACATCATACTACCATGAACATCCTAGGAGTAGATGGCATGCATCCATAGCTAGTATGTCACATAGGACCTTGTCCTTTTATTCCCAAATCTCAAACTCAACCATAGTTTTCTCATCTACTACTATTTTTTGACCCTTGTTCAACCATGAAACCTTGTAAGGTGTGGTATGAGGTATCCTTCTGAACTTCAATTTCTCCACCATCTTAGTGGACACTATATTATTAGTGGATCCAAAGTCCACTATAACCTTGCAAATCTTCCCATGAGACCTACAATTTTTCTTGAATAAGTTCTTTCTTTGGGGTATCTCTATGGTGTTAGGTACTTTCAATAAGGTTCTCCTTAACATCAATTTCTCTCCATCTAGTACTGGCCCTGTCTTGGAAATGGGAGAAGTAACACTTTGAGTGTCATCTTCTTGAACTAACTGATTCCTTGTACCCCCCATTAAAGATGAGGAAGCCTTCTCTGGACACCTTCCCATTGTGTGACCCACTTGGTTTCAATTATAACACCTACCAGTGAAAACTGAATTAGATCTCCCTTGGGATTGGAACCTACCTCTTGGTGGTCCTCTACCTTTGTATCCTCTCCTTTGGAAAGATCCTCTATACTGGTTTCCTCCACTACTATCCATGAACTGATTGTCTTCTTGTCTATTAGGGATCTGTCCTCTACCAAAGTTACCCCTACCTCTCTAGAAACCTTTGTTATTGCTGCCACCTCTTCCTCTTTGATAGAAGTCATTTCTTCTTCTTTCTTTATCCTCTTCTCTCAAGGCCAATTTAAAGAACTTGTGCATACTCTCTGGTGCTATCATTCTAATCTCATCCTAAATGCCCTATCTTAACCCATTTAGTTACCTTGATACCTTCTCCATTTCATATTCTTGTCTCCTAGCCCTTAGGCTTAGTTTATGGAACTCTTTGTGGATGCACTCACTGTCATTTCTTTTTGTCTTAGATTTTTTAACTTTTGATATATTTGGATTTCATAATCAGTGGGAAAGAATTGTGCCCTCAACCTGATTTTCATTCTCTCGCAAGAAAAATAATTCTTCCCACTATTCACTCTTTCATCATGCATCATATTCCACCACACCAATGCATATCCCTTGAGTCTAGCCTTAGCATAGCTGACCCTCTTCTCCTCCGAGATTTCTTTGTAATGAAATTGGTTGTCAATGGCTTTAAGATAGTCCAAAAACTCTTCTCCATTCAGGCTACCACAATAGTAGGGTATGTGTTCCATGCTATCCTTGTTTAAATATTTGAAGGTATTTAAGAACACCTTTTGCTCCTTCTCTATCTCAAGTTCTTTTCCCTTGTTGGATGACTCCTCAGTTTGACTATCATCATCTCCATCACTTTCATCTCCCCACTCAGTGATCCTCTTTTTCCTTTTTGTCTTGGGCACATGAGCCTTCTCCAAGAGTCCTTGAACCAATTCTACTATGGCATCCCTACTCATTTCCTTAGGAGGCACGTTTTTGACCTCTTGAATCTCTTGACTCTCCTTCCCTTTAGATATACACAATCTTCAAGCTATTTCAGTTCTGATACCACTCTTATGCCGAGGGCTTGACAATCTAAAGCCTTTCCTCTCTCCTAGGTGCTTTTGTTGAATAAAAAAACCATCCAATGGTTTTTCTTTATTTTATCTTCCACCAATTAGGATCTCCTAGACCCTCTCCACCAACTTCTCCTCTAAAGTATACTTAGTTCTTGGAAGAGTCTAAGGTTTCTAAGCTCAACAATTCCAACTAGTTAACCAAAAGCTTAGTTTCCTTCTCTACAACTCCACCTAGATTGCCAATCCTCTACCTAGGATCTTCCCACATACTTACTGAGGCTCTCCATACACTTCTTGACCCTTTCTTGGTCATTCTACATCCATCCCAACACTCCAAGATGCTCCACCAATCCAAATTGTCTTTTACTCACTAGGAGGGCTAATTGCTCAACTCTTAGGTCTATTTTCACCTATTTTGGCCTATTTCTTCCAAAATCCCCAAATGACCCCACAAATATACTTGAAAATATTTAAGACATCATTCAACCCTATCAAAATCCAAAACCCTAACCTCTGATGGCACCCAAAACCCTACTTTCTTGTAGGCCCTAGATTATAGCCTATTAATTAGGCCTCTAGACCAGAACTCATGAACAATTGCACATCTTGTCGCCAATCTCTAATTCACCTCTAACCACCATTGAATAATTTTATGAGACTCTCTAGTGCATCTAGAAACACCACTAAGTCTTCCCCAAAAGGTCTTGGGTGCTCAAACAAATTTGATCTTCTCCCTGTCCTGGCTCACCTAGTTTCACAAGTCAGCCATAGAGCTTCATCTTTGGCCTATGAAATCCAAAGAGACAACCAAAAATAAAACTAAAAACCTATCTAAAGAACCTAAACCTAATTTTCCCATGGTTTCAAACACATCCACTGGAGGAAAACTTGGTTAGAGCCATTTATAACAAGGTAACACTATTTTTCTCTCTGTCAGGAGAGTCACCTTAAAAAATGTACAACTTAACTTCTACTGAACTTCAAAGAAAACTACCTATTGTAGATGAAATCTGAAAGTAAACACTACACTAACATGGAGCTTGATCACCTATGCCAATCCGTATAGGATCGTACAATAGCAAAGACACAGTGCATATTATACAAAAGAGGATACAATCATCTGTACAATGATGTCAAAAATAAGTGTCTCAATCCAAAATATAATTAACCTTGTCCAAACATCAATTCCATGCTCATATACCGAGCATGGGTAGTTACAATTCAATTTAACTACATTTTTTCATTTCTTGCAAAAGTTGCTCGAGCAACTTTCATATTTGCTAGCAACTTTTTGCATTTTGAAGCATTTTGACTTTCTATGTCAACTCTATGATTGATGTTGACTCCTAGGACCCTAAATAGGATATGTAGGGTCTAAAAACATATCTTTGACCCATGTTTCACTAAAATGACAACTTTTCCACAATTTGAAGTCGAAAGACCCAAAACCCCTAATGAGCACTAAAGCCCTTACAAACATGAAGTTAGACTCAAATTGCTTCCAACCTTTTGGAACTTATTCTACCACTCCAAAAAACTCCTAATTCAAACCTAAACAACACCAAAACATCAAATAGGGAGGTTCCCTGCACCAATTTCATTATCAGAACCTACATCAGGACATGAATGAGAATAAGACATAGCACAACCATTGTTATGACACAACTCACCTTCCTCATTTCCTTGTTCCTCATTTACATATATACCTAGAGAAACAACATAAAAATCAGTATTATATGGTTTTTCACATGCTTCACACCAATAATCATCATTGCAAATATTGACAGAATTTTTATGCAAAGGATCAGGAGTCCTATTATTAGTCTTGTCCTTTCTTTGTGAGACAATAGGTTTCCCATCTTTGTATTGGGTACCATATTTATGATTTTTCATCCTATTTTTGGAATTATAACTATTATGGGATGGCATACTATTATGTGGAGCTTTATAATCTTTATATTCTGGATCTTTTGGGTTTCTTTTACTAAACCACCCACCATCGCTTTTACCCATTTTTCCTAATACTTTTCTATACATTTCTATATTAATAGTTGTCTTATAGGCTTCAGTAAGGCTTCTTGAATTCTTGTCTCAGAGAGAATATACCATTTTATAATCAAAATCATTTACATATGTATCAATACATACATTTTCATCAAGCCTCATTTTCTGAAAAAGTCTATGCATAGCTCTTTGGAATCTTGTATTGAATTCAGCAACTTCGTCATTTGAATTTTTCTTTATATTGTTAAATTCAATAAATGAGAATCCCTCATTTATCTTATCACCATATTGATCCTTAAATAAATCTATTAGTTCATCCATAGACCCCACAAAACCATGAGATAACCCTCTAAACCATTCCCTAGCATCTTCAACTAGAGACTGAACAAATAGTTTCATCAAGGCATCTTGATGTATGATGTTAAGGTCATCCATGATATCAAAAAAATTTCTTAAATGTACTTCACAAGTAATAACATTATTTCCTAAAAATTTTGGAAGTCTATCCCCAATTTCAATTTGGACTGGATTAGGATAGCCAGGAATACCAATGAAAGAAAATTGCTTGTACCTTTCTGCATGAAGTGGTCTCCTTTGGAATCTATCACCGTCTTGGAAGGTAGAAGCTTTGGCATTTGATGTTGTAGAATTTTCAGTCCATTGTGAGAAAGTCCAAAAGATTGCATGAGGAAATCAATGTTCTTCTTCATCTCAAAAGTAGCAGAACCTACTTCTTCTTTCTCCAGCATTTTAGCCATGGTTTCCTTCTCCCTTTCGGATCTCTCAAGGTAAATGTCCATTTTATACATCTGATCTATTAGAACTTTGTGATTCTTAGGTTCATCTATTTCACTTCCTATCACCTTCTTTTTTCCTCTATCTTTATAACCTTGAGCATCAATACTTTGGTGAGTGACAGGCTTATCTTGATCTTTCTTAGTTTTTTTAGCATGTTTTATTGCTTGTTGTTTCAGCCATTGCTTTTTTTTTCTTTTTTTTCATCTATTTTTCTGTTTGTCTTTTGATAACCCACTACTCTTTGAGGAATCTATTACATTCATCTTCATCTTTAGAGGAATCTTCAAAATCTGAGATAGTGGTATCAGAGTCCTCCTCCTCTCTTTCACTAGGAGAAATGTTATCTCCATATGTATCCAATCCCAAATCTATAATATCTTCATATTTTGATATATTTCCTTCATTATTGTATTGGATTAAACCTTCTCTTTTAGTGTCATCCTCTTGTTTTCTTGGGGATAGACTATCTTTGTTATTTTTTACTCTCCTAGGATGACCAACCCTAGAATTAGTTGAAATTCCACCTTCCAACTTAACTTAAGGATGTTCTCTTACTCTAGATCTGGTATTCATTTTGAGAAAATGTGCATAAAACAATAAATATTACTTAGCACTGATTACAGAGATTTCTTTGACTCACCACCCAAAACAAGTTGGGAAAATACAACGCAACTTAATATGAATACTACAATATGGCTAAACAAGACTGACTCTTTTCTTTTAAAATTCAATTCCCTAGTAGAGTCACCATTTTGTTCATGTTTAAACTTTTTATACTATAAAAGAAACCAATATACCCTGAGACTAATATTAGGAATGGTTAATTCCAAGTATGAGAGCATTTGAAGATAACTGGACCAACTAGAGGACAAGATTGTCCTCTACTTTTTTGGCTCTACAAAACCAAGGCAGGTGCACCTAATCTAGATTGGTATTTAAATCCTTTCAAATCCTTAGAAATTATAGATTTTAACATCAAATAAATGGCAAGATAGTATGAAATGACAACCACTCATTCAGTGACTATTCTCTACCATGTCAGACCCCAACCAACAACCACAAAATTTTAAAAGTACTGAAAATGGTTTTGATGTTTTGATAGGGAATAGTATAGCTAAACCTATTTAGATATGTATCAAACTAGAAGATACTAATTACTGATCAGTTCTTTATCCATTGGGCAATGATCTAGTTTAGATAAAGGAGAAAGAAACTAACTATTGTCAAGGACTCAAAACCATAAATATAGCTAATTATAGACCAAACACTTCTTAATAATCCTTATGTAGACAAATCCAAAGAGTTTATGTCTTATCCAAATAAGATTTTAATTTGATCCTTGATCAAAACAATGGACTAAAACATATACATAAAGAAATATTATGCAGTGAACTAGAAGGTTCAAAACTCAAGAGGAAATAAAAAAGGAGAGACTTGAATCAAAATTGTTTTATTAAGTACAAAGAGACCAATTTCAATTCCAAAATGTTTCAAATCATAAACCACTTCAATAAATGAAAAATATTTGCAACTTTCTACTTCTATGATAATACTCTCTAGATGTACATCTTCTACACTCACTAGAAAACAATAAAAGGTTTATGTCTTATGCTACTTGCCCAAATTTTTCCTAGCTACTCCACTAAATGATCTTGGAAGTCCTTTTATAAGCCAAGGACTGCAACAAGATTCATATCATTTAGGGTTAGGGCTAAAACTCAATCAAATACTTGACATAAATAAATAATGTATTTCAATAATAAACAATTTTTGTGATCAACAAGTTGGGCTCAAACTTAAAATCTTCCTGTGTAATTTGATTTGATTCAACCGCCATTCATCCTTGTAGAACAAACCTTGCAGAAGGAATAAGAATGGAATGTCTTGTCTACATTTAATACCCTGATAAATTCTTGGCTCTTCAGATCTATAAAATATCAAAAATCTTAACCTTTCAAGAATAAAATTTTATCTTGGCCTCTACAATTCTGGAAAAGATCATTCATTAAAAGGAAAGAATAAAGACAAGGATACGACTTGATTAATAAACTATCGAGGGCCATAAAATAATATTATTTTCTTAAGTTCATTCAAGGCCACCCAACTTTGATTCTCTCAGCATCCAATAGGTGTACATGGAAAACCACAAAAATCAAATTTTGTTAATCAATACTCTATAATAAGACATGATCCACTGCTTAAAAAGCCTCAGACAAAGATTTAAAATTTTGAAAAGTGGTTAAATGGTCACAGGCAATGCGGGCTATGATATCAAAAATCAAGATCAAGATTTTACTCCCCTTTAAAACTCAGTTTTAGATCTCTTTTTAGGTTACTTGGGCCCTCCAATCACCTTCTTGGATAGTTGACAGCTTGGAATAATGCCTTAATAGATAAATCTCAAGCATCTTCCTTTTGAGCCTTTACACCTGTCGTCGAATATTTTCAGACTTGATCGATCTTTACTTAATTTATGACTTCAACCCTTAATCTATCATTGACCTCAGGTTATGAATTCCTTTGTATCTCCAAGTCGCTATATATTTTCCCTAACTCTGGTTATATTGTGAGATTATGAGATAGCCATAAGATCAACGATCCTCGCCTAATCACCAAATGAAAAGACCTGACACAAATTTATCTAGTAATCTAGTGATAGCCACAAGATCTTTATTGCACCAATGGTCCAGATTTGATCTTTGGGTAAAAGCACAAAGTTGTGTCACATTTTAGGACCACTTATCAGCACAGCTAAATTTGTGTATTTTTAAATAAAAATTAATTTTCTCAAACATATGGTCTAGCTAGATTCATTCTAGCTAAGCTAGATAAGTGGTTAAACTTTCCCAATTGGAAATGTCTATTAAATACATGTTTTATACCAATTACCAAAGAAATAAAATTATTTCATAAAATCGATGTTTCAATAACCCCTACTCTTTTTAATGATATTTTTCAAAAATATAAAAAATACCCTTTTGTAGAGCTCAGAGTCAAGATTATTTTCATATAAGTTTATAATATTTTGATTAGATCTAATATATTATAATTTAAAAATACAACAAGTAGGTATTTTAACATTCGAAAAGATGTTGCTTAAAATAAATAAATAAAATAGTAAATCATATCAAAAAAAATTAAAATTTATATTTAACACTAGAGGAGAGAGTCTTCTTCAAGAATATGTAATTTTTTTTCTGAATGGTGTAGATTTGATAGGGGAAATTTGGAGGGAGATGAAAACTGTCAATTTCAGATAAGTTCAACTTTGAGCAGTTCTAACGGAGAAAATATACATTGAAAACCAATCTTTCTTCTTTTCTGCACTAGCTATACTTTTTATCTATAACATATTTTTAAATTAGAGGAAAAATAGATTATTTGCATATACTTGTTTGGAGGGAACTAGACCCCAGATTTTCAGTAGTTTTCAGCAATGGAAAAATGGACTTCAAAAATTAAAAAACTATGTACATTCTTGTTCAAAAAATTAGACATAAAATTAATCCATTTTTACACATTTCTTTAGTTTACATCATCCTTCAATTCTAAATACAAATGCCACCTTTCATGTCATTAAAGTTGAACAGTTTGCATGTTGTGGTCCTTTTCCTTTATAAAAGTGTGACATAGGTTTTTACTTTTACCCCTCCACAAACTCAACTTGTCCTTACTCTAACCTGAGATCTATTTGGAGATTTGACGACTGGAGGAAAAACATAACCTTGGCAAGTTAAACTTAACTCAGGTCAAAACTTTGATATTATGCACCAACAAGCTTATCTCTAAGTCATTGAATAAACTTAACTAAGCTTGAATTAACCTTGAGTTCTTTACAAGACCACACGACTGAAGAGATCTCTAAGTTCCCAACACATTTCTTAACCCTTGGGTTTATTGGGAGATTATGCGCCAGCCACAAGATTAAAACATGATCAACGACCTGTGCTAGATCTCTAAATTTTTTGTACTTTCTCATTTCATTGCGAGATCATGCACCAGCCCTAGATTATAACTTTAAAGGAACTTGATAAACTATGCCCTTGTAATCTTAGAAAGTATTTTTCCTTAGCCAATTCATTGTGAGATTTCACACCAAGCACATGATCTAATCTGCATCGACGGTCTACACTAGACCTCAAGACTTTACATGACATCAACAAAAAATTGTGAGATTAAGCACCAGCCACTCATCTCGATCCCAATCTATGATCCTCGGAAAGTCTTGTAATCCTTCCATACTTCATAAAATATTTATGAGATTACATGTTAGCCCTATGATCATGTCAGAAATAGAACTCGATCAATGACTTGCGTTGAATCTCTAAATAAACATGTACTTATTCTGACTTAACCTGACCTTTACTTTAGTTAAATCTAGATATTGGGAGATAAACGTGGTTTCCAGGTTGCTAGATCATTTCTTAACCCTATATTTTGTTTCGAGATCATGCGCAAGCCATACAATCAACACAAGAACTTAACAAGATCAACGACCTATGCATAATCGTTGAATATATTTGTACTTGGCCATTTGATTGTGAGACTTAGCATGAACCACATGATCAGATAAATATCTATGGCATGCACTGAATCATCAAGAGAAAAGAGCATATTCAATTTCATTCCAAGATCACGCGACAAGGAAAAGACCAATAAAATGGAATATTCTTCGACCAAGCACATGAAAAAATTCAAACTTAAGTGGATAAAAAAGGTAATGACAAAATAGAACATGTCTAGGAAACAATTTAGGGCTTCTTACAACCAAAGACTAGAAATTTGAAAATTTGAAATATTTTGTACACAAGTCCATACAAACTAATGAGTAACAAATAGTAAAATAGATCCATACAAGCCTAATACCCAGAATACATGGAGGCTATAACAGAATGATGGAGATGTCAAAAATGGAGCCATTACAAGTTGGGTAAAAGAAAAGTCAACAATTAACAGAAGAAAGAGGTGATTAGCACAAATATTTGACGCAAGGAGGGATGGTAACGGGGCCAAGGGCTCTCTCAACTAGAAAACCACCTTGCAGAATCCAAAACAACATAGTGAGAGAAGAAACAACAGAGATCCTTTACATAATTGATCAGAATAATTACATGTCAGGGTGTAAGGCCTTCCCAATTTCAGCCATATACATTCAATGAATTATAAAATTGATCTTCATACATGCGAGGTCACAGACCTACTTATAGATAATCTGATATCAAATCTTATTCTATCACTACTACTTCAGAACTCCTACTAACTTACTAAACTAAGAACATAGAAACAAATATATACAAGAGTCCACCAAAAGAGGTCGGTACTCAAATAAATAAGTGAGACCCAGACTTAGGTCCACACAGATCCCAATGAGAGACCCCAAATCAATTAAGCCACAAAAATTAACTGAAGAAGTTGACCACCATATCCAACTCCAAAATAAATACCATGGGAAAAGTTTGACCGAGCAACAGACTGACTCGGGAAAAGAACACACCGAGTAATAGGAAACAGAACCCAAGCAGCATAAAAGAAACTCAAGAAATAGAAATAAACAAGCTTTAGTGAGTGACAGGAAAAAGAATGCTTGAGCAACAGAACCCAAGCAATAGAGACAAGCATACCTGAGTGACAAAACCTGAGCAACAGAGTATTTCCTGAGCAGTCTCCAAACGAACTAAAGAACAAAACAAACATATTTTTGGTTGAGCATGATTTCTAAGGACCCAAGATGCTCCTACATCAGACACCTGGGGTTAGTAGAAATGATTCTCTTAATCATGTATCAGGTCCAACCTAAAATGAATCCAACTTAGATTGATAAATTCGAGAGGAACTTCCTCAATTGATCTATTCTTCCACTTTACCAAATACTCCATGTATTTCTTTCCTCTTGTATTTCTTCCAATTCTCTGTCTCAAAATATTTTCAACTTCCTCTATCTGCTTCTTATGATAATCACTTGGTATTGTCACTTCTTCATCAGGTTCATGATGTTCATACAAGTCTAAAATATTGAATATGGGTGATATATCCATGTCATCAGGTAACTCAACTTCATAAGTATTTCATTGTCAAATCTTCTCAGTATTTTGCAAGGACCAAATTTCTTCATCTCCAATTTACCATATGTTCCAATAGGAAATCTGCCTTTCTTCAAATGAACCATTACTGCATCACCAAATTCAAATGTTTTGTCTTCTTAACCTGTCTGCACTATCTTTGTATTTCTAATTACTTTTCTCCAGCTTCTGTTTTACATCTTCATGCAATGTCTTCATGAACACAACAAATTCTTCTGGTTCAGAACTTCTTTTCTCTTATCCAACAATATCTTTCAAGTCTGATATACATCTTGGTTCTGTTCCATGAACAATCTCAAAAGATGTTTTTCTCGTACTTCTATTTACTAAACTGTTGTATGCAAACTCTACTTGTGCCAACATCAAATCCCAATTACTTGGTGTGTCTCCAACTAAGCATCTCAAAAAATTACCCAAACTTTGGTTTACAACCTCTATTTGTCCATCAGTCTATGGATGAAATGTAGAACTAAAATTCAACTTAGTATCCAACTTCTTCCAAAGTGTTCTCCAAAAATAGCTAACAAACTTATTGTCTCAGTCAAAGATGATACTCCTCAGTAATCCATGCAATATGACAATTTCTTTAAAGAAAATATCTGCTATATGTACTGCATCTAATGATTTCTTACATGGTATAAAATGTTTCATCTTAGAGAATCTATCCACAACAACAAATTTGGAATCATTACCTCTTGTTGTCTTAGTTAAGCCAAGAATAAAATCCATGTTGATATCACTCCAAGGTTTCTTAGGAATAGTAATTGGTGTATACAAACCAGTATTCTAACTCACTCCTTTTGCAACTTAACAAACTCCACAACTTTTCACAAATTTCTAAACATCCTTATACAAATGAGGCCAAAAATACCTTTTCTTAAGTAAACTCAATCTTTTATCAATACCAAAATGTCCAGCCAATCCACTACTATATTTCTCCTTAATCAAACTGGTTCTCATTGAACCTCTCGGTATACACAACTGAATACCTTTCAAAAACATGTCTTCTTGAATGAAATAGTCTTCATACTTGATTGATTTGAATTAGGTTCTCTGCACACTCTCCACTGCTCAGAAAAATCAGGATCACTTTCATACAAATTCTTCATGTCATCAAAACCAAGAACTTCAATTCTCATTTCAGTCAACAAAGATCTTCTTCTACTTAATGCATCAGCAACCTGGTTAGAAACTCCACTCTCATGTTTAATCACAAATGTGAAACTCTGCAAATACTTACCCATTTCATATGTCTCTAATTCAATTTATTCTGACTACTCAAATATTGTAAAGCCTTATGATCAATATACAACAAAAATTCATTTGGCATCAAATAATGTCTCCATTTCTTCATAGCTTGAACAATAGCATAGAACTCTTGATCATAGATAGAATATTTCCTTTTTGCATCATTCAACTTCTCACTAAAGAAAGCAACAGGTTTACCTTCTTGATTCAACACAACTCCAATTGCACTTCCACTTGCATCACATTCAACTTGAAATACTTAATTAAAATCATGTAATGCTAACACAGGTAATTCAGCAACCTTCAGCTTCAAAGCCTCAAAACTCTTATCAGCTCCATGTGTCCATTTGAATTATCTTTTGTCTCCTCTCATTGTTTCAGTCATAGAATTACAAATAGAACTGAAATTTTTGATAAACTTTCTGTAAAAAATTTCCAATCCATGAAATGATCTTACCTTAGTGACATTCTTAGGTGTAGGCCAACTAAGTATAGCTTCAACCTTCCCAGGATCCATCTTCAAACCATCAGCTGAAATTACAAAACCCAAATACACAAGCTCTTCTTTCATGAAGGAACTTTTCTTCATATTTATTAGCAATCTTTTCCTCTTTCAATCTCTACAACACTTGTCTTATATGCATCAAATGCTCTTCTCTAGTCTTACTAAATATCAGAATATCAGCCAAATATATAATCACACATTTATTCAAGAATTTCTTCAAAAATTCATTCATTAATCTCATAAAGTACTTGGTGAATTAGTTAAACCAAAAGGCATAACCAACAACTCATACAAACCTTCCTTTGTGTTGAAAGAAGTCTTCCATTCATCACCTTCTCTGATTCTGATCTGATGATATCCACTTCTCAAATCAATTTTGGTAAAATATCTTGCTCCACTCAAACAATCCATTATGTCACCATTCTCCATTATTCTTAGGTGCCAATACAGCTAGTACTACACATGGACTCAAAATTTCTTGGATCAAACCTTTGTCCAACAATTCATGAACTTTTTAGTTAAGCTCTTCATTATTAGTCGATGTTAGCCTATGTGGTTCTTTTTTTGGTAAAATAGCTCCAAGAATCAGATCCATACATTGACTAATATCTCTCATCGGTGGCAAACCATCAGATACATTATCTAAAATGATCTGATTGTATTCAGTGAGTAGCTTCTCAAATTCTAGAGGAATGTCATTTTCTATTTTGTTACTTAGTTTTTTAGGAATCAAAGCATAACAAATATCATTTCTTTTAAAATCCTTAACAAATTATCTACCTTCCATCCAAAAAAATTTCACAAATGTACATATCTTATTAACAGATTCTTCAACCAAAGGTAACATAACTTTCTTCTTACCATCAACCCAAATAGAATATCTATTCAATATTCAATCATGTATAGCATGTCTATTATATTTCCAAGGTCTACCCAAAAAAATATGACAACAATCCATAGGCATAATATCACACAACACCTTATCATAACACTTTCCAATTTTTAGATTCCCAAAACATTGTTCACTCACCATTAATGAGATCTGATAGGGTTTTGCATGTTTCATCCTCTCCAACTAAAATTTTGTAACCATTTCCTCAGATGTCAAATTCTCTGAGCTTCCACTGTAAACAATTACCTTCCAAACTTTGTCTACAACTCTACATCTGGTCTTGAACAAACTTTTCCTGATAGGATCTTGCTTATATTTTTCACTCCATAGTATCCTTTGGATCACTATATTTCCTTCCTTCTTAGCTTCATTTGGTGACTCCTCTTGCACCAATGCATTTCTGCTACTACTACCTTTTTTTCTTGCATGTGTACATTCAAAGGATTTATTTCCTTCTTCACCACAATTATAACAAGTTACTTGGAATCCCTTTCTGTTATAACCACCTCTGGAGTAATTTCCTCTTCCTCGGTATGAAATTCCACCTTTCCATTTAGTCTTTCATTTTTCTTGAGATGTGTTTGAAATTGACTTGTCTGGTTCAGATCTACTATTTTCACCATGATATCTACCTCTTCCTCTAGGGAATCTACCACTTCTACCTCTTTGTCTTTGTTCATATCTTTTGTTTAACTTTTCCTCATCTTTTAGGGAAAATTTATATGCATCCTCAATGCTATCCATCTTGACCAAACTAATATCATCTTTTATGGAACTTCTAAATCCATTCAGGTATCTTGCTACTCTTTCAACTTCATCTTCAACATGTCTAGATCTGATGTCCAATCTATAGAATTCCTCAGTGTATTCCTTTATATAGTTGTCTTTCTGCTTCAAAATTTTCATTCATCAGATTAGGTTAATCTGATACTCACAAGGTAGAAAATTTCCTTTCAATTTGTTTACCATCTTATCCCATACCTTGATTTTATCTTTACCTTTCTTCTTTTGATCCAATTGTAGATGTTCCCACCATAAGGATGCATGAAATTTCAACTTTGTGCTTGCAATCTTCACCTTCTTATCCTCTGATACATTCTCATATTCAAAGTACTTTTCCATCTCAGTTATCCAGTCAATCAATTCATCAGAATCCAATTTTCCACTATACTATAGAGGATTAAACTAAGGTGTGGATCTCAAACTTGTCAAAGCTCTCAGGAATCACTCTTCTTCCTGATTCATCAAAGGTTCAGGTGCAGATTCACCTTGAACCTCTTCCAATTCATCATCACTATCATCTTCAAGATGTCTTCCTCTGCGTTGGGTTGTCTTAAGAGCTTCCAATCTAGCAACCATCTATCTAAGAATATCAGCTAGACCTAGATCTGCATGTCCTCTCCCATGAACCATCTTGAATACATCTGCAATTGTAGTTCAGATCACAATCTTCTACCCCACAACAACAACAACTAGAGTTAGGGTTTACAAGAAGGAACTTAGATCTTACCAATGCTTTGATACCACCTAATGCAAGGAGGGATGATAACGGGGCCAAGGGCTCTCCCAACTACCAAACCACCTTGCAGAACCAATGTGGAAGCCAAAAAAACACAGTGAGAGAAGAAACAACAAAGATCCTTTACATTAATTGATCAAAATCATTACATGTCAGGCTGTAAGGCATTCCCAGTTTTGGCCATATACATTCAATGAATTATAAAATTAATCTTCATACATGCAAGGTCACAGATATTCTTACAGATAATCTGATATCAAATCTTATTCTAGCACTACTACTTCAAAACTCCTACTGACTTACTAAACTAACAACATAGAAAAATATATATACAAGAGTCCACCAAGAGAGGTTGGTGCTCAAATCCATAAGTGAGACCCAGATTTAGGTCCACACAGATCCCAATGAGAGACTCTAAATCAATTAAGCCACCAAAATTAACTGAAGAAGTCGGCCACCAAATCCAACTCTAAAAAAAACACCTCGGGAAAAGGTTGACCGAGCAACAGAGTGACTCAGGAAAAGAACACCCTAAGCAACAAGAAACAAAACCTGAGTGTCAAAAGAGAAACCCAATTAGAAAAAATAAACAAGCTTGCCTAATCAATAGGAACAAGCATGCCTAAGCGAAAGAACCCAAGAAATAGAGACAAGCATACCTAAGTGACAGAACTCGAGCAACAGAGTTTTTCCTGAGTAGTCTCCAAACAAACTAAAGAATAAAACAAACATCTTTTTGGTTGAGCAGGATTGCCAAGGACCCAAGATGCTCCTACATCAAGATCACAGCATGTGTTGTGGTGTTTCATTTACAATATGCAGGAGAGGTAAAGTATTTCCAGTTTTAAAAAAAAAGCTACTATAGCTAAGAATTAAGAGCACATAAGTGAATTTTCTAAAACAAAGAAATACTACAAGAAGTGTGGTAGATCATCCAAAACCCAGATGTTGCAAGATATACATTTATGTTTATTATGCGGGAGGGGTTATAGTATGTTAGTTAATAGATTTACCTCAAAAATTAATCAAAGATGATCAAGAAAATAATCCTCTATAGCCCTATGGGAGAAATCAATTAATTAACAATTGGGATTCACTATAATGGTCATGTCCCTCTGCATAAAGGTGCATCGCCCTCTTTAATAATTTTTTATTATGCTTTCCATGAATCAATCAAGAAAATCTCTCAGACAAAACTTTTTACCCTAAAGTATCAAAGATTCAAATATTCAGATTTCAAATGAAATATAAATTGGATATAGAATCACTAAAATGAAGAGCTAAGATTCATCCGAAAGAGTGATATCCACAACTAATTAAAGATAAAATTATAGATACCCTGAATTTACTTCATAATGTCAAAGAAATACAACATATCACAATAACAAAATAAATTCCAATAGAAATCACATTCATATAATCAGATGACCACACCAAAGCTATGATTTATGTATATATTCAAATTCTAACCAATAGATCAAAACAACTTTCAAATCATGAAATCCTTTAAGTATTTGATATCACTATAAATTTACTGAGAATAAAATTACAAAATTTGGCCAACCCTTTGACTCAATCATAATAAACCATATATACAACCCAAAGTAAATTTTTTCTTGAAAGTTTTTAAAACTAACTCCTTAAAGGAGTAAAAGTAAATATTAGAGTTCAAATGAAAAAACTAAGCAGCGGAAAAAAATAACTAAGTGATCCATTCAGCACACTTATTTCGCAGGGCATCTAGGTTCATGATTTCATCATGGCTGATGATGATTGGGCTTGCAATTTCCTCCATTGCAAATGTTTAGCTGAAAACCTAACCACAAGATGACGATTGGGAAATCTAATATGTGTGATCCTCTACTTCCATACCTTATTCTCCATGTGGACCAGCGCAACCTTCTCCTTGTGTGACTTCAAATTATCTTGACACACAATTAGCATGGATTCCATTTCAGTAACATAGGAGAATTCATTAGGCGTGACCATTTTATTTCTTTAACCACATGAAATCTGTCCTTGAAAGCATGATTCATTTCTTCCAGGTTGTGTAGAATCTTTTTTTCCTCTTTGAACAACTACACTTTGATGAATCCAAGGTCATCATTCATTATTCTTGTTAAGGTGGTGAGCTCCTTCATCGGTTTAGCAGATTCTTCAATGGCCTTCTTTATAACAGAGTTCCTCCAATCCAAATGATCTTGTGAAACAAAAAGCATTTCATCATTGAATCCTTTAATTGGCCTCTTGGATAAGAAATTTATTAGACCATATTTTTTTACCTCTGACATTTGATCCATCACTTGTTGGATATTTGCTTCTATGCAAATAAATGATTGTATGTTTGTCATTTAGGAAAACATATAATATATAGCAGTGTCCTATATGCAATTATCAGTATAGATGTTTTGGAGCTATGCATGTTTATTTCCATGGTGTATACATGTTCTAGATGTTATGTACATTCACACATAGTCAGATATGTAGTTTCAATTGAGTATGTTAATTTGTTTTGGCAGCTACAGTTTCTAGAGATTGTTTGTTGAGAGTCGGCGTAATTACATTATTTCTTGAGTTGCACCTATCTTCGGGATATACGTGTTTGTATTCATGTTTAATTATGAGTTAAAAATAATTATCTAAAGGCACTAAACATGTTCTAATAGAAGTGGGATGATTGAGTCAATTTGGTAGAGCCGAATATGTGAAGCGTCATGTCTATTCAGTTTGATTTGTGTAGTTCTAATCAGGTTGCATGCTTGATTTGGCTGACTAAAGAAGTATTGAAGGGACTCCTAAAGCTGACTAAGATCACACCTTTTGGGGAAGATACTTATAGTAGTTCATTTGATGAATGCTAAGTGTGAATGATAAGAGGAGAGACAAAAAAAGTATAGAACAAAATGTCCATTATTTGGGACAGTAAAGACATTTCATTAATCAAGAAAAGATCTATGTCAAGAAGTGAAAGCATAAAATACACTGGAACTAATCAAGACAGTAGGTCTACTCAAACAGTTCATTATCAGATATAGTGCATATCTATTTTATTGAAGTTTGTAGCCTTCATCATTTGAGTAGTGAGCTCTTGGATAGTGTGTCCTCACCCCTAACAAGGTTATCTGTAAAAGGCTCCTAACAGGGTCTAACCTTTGACTAGGTCTCTGTACTTATTACATTGTAAATAAAAACTCCTAATAGGGTTGCAAGATCTTCTAACAAGGATCATTATAAACTAGTACAGTTATTTGTGGGTACTAATTCCCATCAGGGTTTTTACCTATTTTGGTTTTCCCCGTGACCAAAATTGTGTTCAATTCTATGATATCTTGTTGAGTTTATATTTAAAGTTATTCTGTACTTAATTGAAAAAGAATTGAATCTTGTAGATAACTGATTCACCCCCCCCCCCCCTCTTANTTCCCCCCCCCCCCCCCTCTTATTTATCTATTGGGACTATTCCTAACAATTGGTATCAGAGACAAGTGCCTTGGAGAGAAATCCTAACAGCTTAAGGTAGATCAAATGGCATACTTCAGGAAAGAGAGTCCTAAGTTTGATGGAGAGAACTATCTTGACTGGAAGAACAAATGATAACACATCTTCAATGCATTGGATTTGAGTTCTATGAAATTTCCACTCATGCAATTGATGTTCCCATCTTGAAAGACCTTGCAGAAGAAGACTCTACAATTAAACAAAAGGAAGTATTCACTCAAAATGCAATTGCCAAGGAAGCCCTAATCAGTGCCCTATCTGACAGTGAATTTTTTGAGATCAAGAAGGTAGAAAAAGCATATTCAATTTGGAAATACTTAGAAGATATGTTGAAGGAGACATTTAAGCAAAGAATGCACACAAAAAAACATGGAAGAAAAGATACAATAATTTAGAGATGCTACCTGAAGAGAACATCAAAGCTTACAATCAAAGGATCAATGAAGCAGTATCAGGCATCAGGAACAATGGGTGAGAAATTTTAGAGGATGATATAAGGGACAAACTAATGACCACATTGACAATAGACTATGAGAGAAAGATCAATATCCTAGATGAGGCTATGCAATTTTCAAAAGACTTCAAGAGAGAGACTTTGATCAACAAAATATCTGCATTTGAGATATCAAGATTAAAGACAACCTAAAATGGAAACAAATTTCAAAGCCTCAAACCATGGAAATAAATCTTTAAGCAGCTCTAATGAGAAGGAAGAAGTTGATACTGAACTAGAAGAAATTATTTCTATGATTTCTAAGAAGGAAAGAAAAGGTAAAGGGAAATATGAAGGACAACTACCATTCAAATGTTTTTCATGCAACAAAGTTAGCCACTTTGCATCCAAGTGTCCTACAAGAGTCAAGAAGTTTAGATAAGATTACAAGCCCTATGCTCAAGGTGGTGTAACTAATGATGATTTAGGAGAAGATGAAATTGGATTTTTTGCCATTAAAGACATTGAGAAAATGCTTGAGGAGATGGACATTGAAGATGAAAAAGAAGCACAGGAGTTAGCATTAGTTTCCAAAGAAGACATCAGAATAGAATAGATCATAGACAACGGGTGTTCACATCACATGATAGGTGAAAAAGACATATTTGTACATCTAGATAAATACAAAGGTGGCATGGTCAGATTTGGAGATAACACTCCCAAACCTATCATAGGCAAAGGATCTATCACCTTAGATGGAAATAACAAGATAGATGATGTTATTTATGTTGATGGCTTGCATCATAACTTACTAAGTGTTGGACAACTGCTAGATAAAGGATATAAGTTGGAATTCAAGAACAACAGTTGTATTATCAACAACAAAGAAGGAGACATGATTGCATTAGGATCAAAGATCAAAGGTAATGTCTTTCAGCTTAACTCTGAAGTAATTTGTTTTTTTGCAAAAGTGGATGATAGTTGGCTATGTCACAAGAGACTTTATCATATCAATTTTGACAACATAGTAAAGATAAGTAATGTAAAGGCAGCAAGAGACCTTCCAATTATTGCAAGACTAGTTGATACAATGTGCAGGAAATGTGTGATGTGAAAGCATGTGAGGACCTCATTCAGAAGTAAACATAACTTTACAGAGAACAAATTAGATCTGATACATACAGACCTATGTGGACCTACTCAAACAAGATCATACTATGGAGAAAGGTATTTTATTTTGTTTGTTGATGATTTCTCAAGGATGATGTGGGTTGTGTTCTTAAAAGACAAATCTGAAGCTTTTGAGAAGTTAAAATTATTCAAAGCTAAGGTTGAAAATGAATCTAGATTAAAGATAAAATGTCTGAGATTAGATAGAGGATGAAAATTCACCTTTGACCAGTTTTATGATTACTGCGATGAACATGGAATCAAAAGATAGTTAAGTGCACCTAGAACCCCTCAGGAGAATGGGATTGCAGAAAGAAGGAAGAGGATAATACTTGACATAGCATGCACTATCATGATTGAAGGAAATGTTCCCCATACCTATTGAAGAGATGCGGTCAATACAGCAGTCTATACTATCAATAGAATCCAATTAAGGCTAGGTGTAGACAAGACACCTTATGAAATTTTGTTTGGTAATGTACCGACTGTAAAATACTTTAGAATCTTTGGAAGAAAGTGCTACATCAAGAGAGATGATAGTATTGGCAAGTTTGATGCTAGAAGTGATGAAGGTATTTCTCTTGGTTACTCTACTAAAAGAAAATCTTTTAGATGTTTTAATCTAAGATTGAAGAAGCTCATTGAAAGTACTCATGTAAAGATTGATGAGAAGTTTATGATTCAAGAAAGATACTATGAATGTGCTCCCATGATTGAAGATGAACACAGACCTATCAGTAAGGACACATTTATTGAAGAAATGTTTGACTATATTGATGTTTCATTCAACAATCTTGAACCAAGTCAAGAAGAATCACAGATTACAGATGAGAGTGTCACTCCCAAAAACTCAAAATACACATCTAAATACCACTCTAAGGAAGAAATCATTGGATATCAGAGCGCTAAAGTCTTGACAAGATCCAAAGCAAAAGGTTCAACCATTGATGAAGAGGTATGCTTAATTTCTCAGATTGAACTCTTAAGTGTTGAAGATGTGTGCAATGATTCAGATTGGAAAAGTGCTATGCAAGAGGAATTGGCTTAGATAATCAAGAATGATACATGGGAACTGGTCCCTAGACCTCATGAAAAGAATTTGATTGGAACAAAATGGATATTTAGGAATAAGATGAATGAAGAAGGTATAGCGGTAAGAACCTTAGCAAGACTGGTATGTAAAGGATATGCGTAGAGAAAAGGACTAGACTACACTGATACATTTTCCCCTGTGAGAAGACTAGAAGCTATCAAGTTGTTTCTGGCCTATGCAACATTCAAGAACTTTAAAGTATATCAGATGGATGTCAAGTCAGCTTTTCTGAATGGTGACTTGAAAGAAGAAGTTTATATAGAACAGCCTGAAGGATTCAAACTATCAGAAAAACTAGACATGGTATGAAGATTAAAGAAAGCCCTTTATGGACTTAAACATGCCCCAAGAGCTTGGTATGAGAGACTTGATTTTTACTTAACCAAGATAGGATTCAAAAAGGGGATAGCAGATTGCAACTTATTCATGAGAGAGACACTTGATGGACTATTACTTGTTACTATTTTTGTTGATGACATTATTTTTGGAGGTAATGATAAGCTTAGTGCAGAATTTTCCAAAGAGATGCAAAGTGAGTTTGAAATAAGCATGATTGGACCTATCAAATATTTTTTGGGACTGAATGTAAAACAAATAGACAAAGGGATATTCATAAATCAATCTAAGTATGTGAAGGAGATATTAAAAACTTTCAAAATGGAAGATTGAAAATCATTAAGCACCCCCATGATAACATGAAGAAAGATTTCTAAATAGAATGATTCCACAGCAGTTGACAAGACTCTATACAAGTCTATGATTGGAAAACTCATATATCATACTCAATCTAGACCTGATATTTCCAATGCAATTGACATTATTGGAAGATTTGTAGATGAACCTAAACAAAATCACCTAATGGCAATAAAAAGAATATTTAGATACTTAAAAGGGACTATAGACTATGGTTTATGGTATCCTAACTCAGAGAACATACAAATTCATGTGTATACAGATGCAGATTGGGTAGGTTGTGTTGATGACAGGAAGAGTACCTTAGGAGGAGCAGTATTTCTTGGAGACAGGTTGGTTACTTGGACAAGCAAGAAACAGAATTGTATCTCTCAGTCGACAACAGAATCTGAGTATGTTGCAATAGCCCTGAATTGTTCAACAATGATTTGGATCAAATAGATGATTAAAGACTTTGGTATTCAGATTTATTATCCTATTGTTATCCACTCTTATAACACTAGCACTATCAATATGTCAAAGAACCCTATGATGCACGCAAAGACAAAACACATTAAGATAAAATGACACTTTCTAAGAGAAAAAGTTGCAGACAGAGAAGTAAAGATGGATTATGTGAGCACTAAAGAACAATTAGTAGATATTTTTACAAATCCTTTATCAAAAGATACTTTTGAGTATCTGAGGGAGAAGTTGGGAGTAATTCCATTTCGTAAGTCTAATTAGAATTTGCAACAAGAACATTAGTCCTTAGTGACTGGTGAATGGTTGACTACTCTACTTCTGTTGTAGTACTTGTGCTTAGTAGTGTTTGGCACCCTTTTCCATTAATGTCAAATGGGGAGTATATAGTAAGGGGGAGCATATACTCTGGGGGAGTATATAGTCATGAAAATAAAAACATAGTCAGAGGAGTAGCATCAGTGAAGAGGAACCTTTGATGAGGATATTGAGAAGATTGTAAATAGAAGTAAGACACTTTGAGTTGATGATATCATATGTTACCATCAATGTCAAATGGGGAGATTGTTGGAGATTTTCTTCTATGCAAATAATTGATTGTATTTTTGTCATTGATGACAACATATAATATAAAGTGGTGTCCGATATGAAATTATCAGTACAGATGTTCTAGAGCTATGTGTGTTTATTTCCATGCTGTATACATGTTCTAGATGTTATGTACATTCACACAGAGTTAGATATGCAGTTTTAGTTGAGTTATGTTAAATTTTTTTGGTAGCTACAGTTTCTGGAGATTATCTATTGAGAGCCGACGTAATTATATTATTTCTTGAGTTGGGCCTATCTTCAAGATATGCGTGTTTTTACTCATGTTTAAATATGAGTTAACAATAATTATCTAAAGGCGCTAAATATGTTCTAGCAGAAGCGGGATGATTGAGTCAATTTGGTAGAGCCGACTATCTCAAGTGTCACGTATATTTAGTTTGAGTTGTGTGGTTCTAATTAGGTTGCATGCTTGATTTTTCTGACTAAAGAAGTATTGAAGGGACTCCTAAATCTGACTAAGATCACACCTTTTGGGGAAGATACTTATAGTAGTTCATTTGATGAATGCTACGTGTGAATGACAAGAGGAGAGACAGAAAAAGTATAGAATAGAATGTCCATTGTTTTAGGACACTAAAGACATTTCATTCATCAAGAAAAGATCTATGTGAAGAAGAAGTGAAAGCATAAAATACACTGTAACTGATCAAGACAGTAGGTCTACTCAAACAGTTCATTTATCAGATATAGTGCATATCTATTTTACTGAAGGTTGCAGCCTTCATCATTTGAGAAGTGAACTCTTGGATAGTGTGTCCTCACCCCTAACAGGGTTATCTGTAAAAGACTCCTAATAGGGTCCAACCTTTGACCAGGTCTCTTTACTTATTGCATTGTAAATAACAACTCCTAATAGGGTTGCAAGATCTTTTAACAAGGATCATTATAAACTAGTATAGTTATTTGTGGGTGCTAATTCCCACTAGGGTTTTTACCTATTTTGATTTTCCCCATGACCAAAATTGTGTTTCTCAATTCTGTAATGTATTGTTGAGTTTATATTTAATTTTATTCTATACTTAATTGAAAAATAATTGAATCTACCCCCCCCCCCCTCTTAGTTATCTCTTGGGACTATTCCTAACTTCACTGCCATCCATTGAGTCTTTTNCTCCCCCCCCCCCCCTCTTAGTTATCTCTTGGGACTATTCCTAACTTCACTGCCATCCATTGAGTCTTTTCTTTATCCCATTTGGTCACCTCTTCATTCAGACTCTCTTTAGCAGCAACAACATCTTTGTAAGTTTGACTGAGGTCATCTGTGTATTTTCTTCCTCGATCAACTACTGATTCTAACTAGCAAGAATATGCTTCAGCAATTGATTTTTTGCATAGGATTTGTTCCTTCATCTACTGATTATCTAGAGATTTTAGATGAAAATATATTGGGGTCTATGTTTTTAAGACGTGGTCTGGATGATGAATAGACTAGACATACTCAGCCATTTGGGAGATTGCTAAATTCATTTCTTGCTTATCCTTTTCATCTTTCTAGGATCTTGTTATGATTTTCTTTGTCAGGGATTCTAAATGTTTAACATCTCTTGCATGATTAGAAACTCCCAAGTCAATCTTTTTGACCTTGAAATACTCAATTGTTACCTCGTCTAAATTTTTGTCATTCATAGGAATGGCCATTTTTGAAAAGTAGCACCCAGTCTAAGCATATGTATCTATCATTGCCTCGGTCTTGGGATTTTTAATCTTTATCTCTTTGCCTAAGAACCTAGCCACCATATATTTATTGGGAATATAAATTGGTACTATACTCCTCTTTCTGTTGATAGAGGATCGGATCCATGCTGGTGTATATGATGATTCTTTAGCAGGAGGAGTCTGTAACACAACTGAATGAACAGAAATAGCATCATTTCTGGGTTGTTTTTACTCATCTCTCCACCACCTTCAAAGTTATCCAAATTCATCATGTCCAGAGCCTAATCTTCCATTTGGATTTTACCTTCTTCAATAGAGTCCAATTCCACAACTTCATGAATAATTACAACTTTCTTCATCCTCTTGCTTCGAGAACGTACATTTCTTGTTGGAGTAGGAGATTTTGATGTTGAGGAAGCCTTATTTGTTAGGTTAACCTCCATATGAACTGTACCTACAATATTAATTTCAACAGGGATATTAGGAGAAGAGATTTCATTTCCAATAAATAGAGTATCGTGGGTGTGTACATGAGTCTCTAGCTCAGAAATCTTTAATTTTCCCAAAATTTTCTCTCTTAGCCATTTCTTTGTTCTTCTTATCACATTAAATGTCCTGTGTTGAATATTGTCTTCCCCTTGACTATTCTAGTCTATTTTTGCAAGGGGCTCACTCTGTACTCTTCTATTGTATTTAGAATCCAACACTTCTTCATCTTCACACTCTTCAACTCATTTAATACTAAGAGAAAGTTTCATTCCCATAATCTGTTCTAATGTGCGGTGGGACCATAATCTTTTGCGAACCTCAAATTCATCCTCACAATATTCCCAGTAGTCCTCCAGCTGATACATGTGGGAGAAGCCTTCTACCATGCCCAAGTAAGTGTTAGTAATAATTGAGAGGGGGGGTGAATCAGTGGCTTCAAAAATTATCCTTTAAACTTTAACTACCAATCAATAAACCTCAGATTATTAAGTCCCTACAAGATGCATGCCATGAAATACTAATAATGATTTAATTGTCTGTCAGTTTTCCTTGTCTATCCTTATTCTCCTTGATTGTCGATAAGGAGTAAAACTATTTACCGACACTCAGTAAATATGCAGAGTATACCAATCAATCTAGAAATGCATATGTGAAATGTAAAATAGTAAAGTCATAACCATACACAAATAACATATAAACATTAACATGGAAACCCTGTTAAGGGAAAAACCACTGGGACCGGTTCCCCAAATTTTCACTCTTCTGAAGTGAGCCCTGTTAGGAGCCAACCCTGTTCAAGATTAAAAACACACAATTAGGTGTTACCTTGTTAGAGGATTTTATACATAGAGGTTGTCACTTAGTATCGGGCAACTCAGTTTGCTACCATCCTTGAATCAGCCTCCTTCTTAGACTATCAATAGGCTTTAGGAAAATATAGTGCTACTTTCATGAATCAACCTTTTTGGCACTCCTTGGGATGTACCTCAATATATAGAAGATTGTTAATTCCTACTCTGTTAAGAGACTTGATGCTTCAATGGTTAAATTGAAACACAATGACCTATTTCTAATGCAACTTGAATTGCAGATTTTTAGATCTATTTAAGTACAATACCTCTCTAATCAATGTATCAATTCAATTCCTTTTTGATCCACATTTTCTACTCTGTGATGCTTTGATTCATTGTTTGTCAGTGTCTACAAAATTCTTTATCTCTTCTTCAGCTTGATTGATCAGGACTATATGAAGTTCTTCTTCATCAGTTTCTCTTCAGCATCCTCTTTCTATTCACTCACCTTCCCGTGTATGTGATTATGGAAATGAATTATGCTTATCTCTTATATAGACATGATATTCCTTAATTCTTATTTCTTGATTCTTGGCGTGAAAAAAAATCTAGCCAATCTGATTTAAAGCATAACTCCTAATTTATCTCATAGTTATCTTCTTGCCAACTGTACAAATCTTTTTTAAATCAATCACTTAACTCTGGTCGAATAAAACAATGAAAACAACCAGTTAAGTCTATCTTTAGCTCTTACCAACTAGATATTTTGTCATTTTCTCATCTTCTGTTCTGTCGGTCAACTCTATAGTTAGTCATTGGTGATAACTGCCAGTTCCATTGGTGTGACTCCAATCATCTTTGGGATCTCTATCCATCAGGCATCATTGGATTTTTCTCGTCGGGTAGCTCTATTTTCATCTCGTCGAGTATCACTATGATTTTTCTTCATCGGGAAATATTTTCTTCTTCTTGTCAGGTATCACTATGACTTTTTTTCTTTGCCTTTACCGATGGTGTGCACTCCCTCGGTGTTGTCTATCACTTAGTGAATACTTGACTTTTATGCATTGCTGAAAGCATAATCTATGTTTCATTGATTCTTTGAAGTCTTTGGCATTATGTACATGACCATACAAATGATATCAAGTTGACATCAATGACTGTGAGTGTGAGAATGGGTACCTATTAGATTGACACAAACACTTCAATAGATCATTATTTTAGCACATGGGGTTAGTGAAAGCATGAAAAATACATAAAACCCTCTAAAACCGATCTATTGCCTTCTAACCTAGGAAGAGTATGACCACCAACATATCAGCCCTCAAAATACGTTGATGAAACAGTGACCAATACAACCTATGTATGAAGGATTTAATTAAAACAAGCTAAAATGAAGACAAATCATGCAAACTAGCTCTCAAAATGATGGAAGAACACTAACAATTAGTATTGAAATGAAGTAGTATGCAATTCTATGATAAAACTAGCAGCATAACAATGCAAATTTGATCTCTAAGGAAGGCTTATTT
>MU227106.1:830181-859906 GCA_018584345.1 Thuja plicata
TGATAAAAATCACCTAGGACATTAAATTGATTTAAAGAATTATGCCAAATAGTAACAGGGTCGTTTGGACATAACTCGAGGGTATGATCACACTTAGGGCAAATAGGGTCTACAGTTACGACAGACCAAAATTAGGTGGTTACAATGACAATATAAACCATTAACTGATTTAATGTCTTGCATCATCTTCAACTTAACATTATCAAACATTCAATCAGTTACATGTCATCAATCTCTCCCTTTACCATTGATGGCAACATACCATATTATCACACTATACTATTTTTAATACAATATGAAATACAATTGTTGAGATTCATCAAATTACCAAATAGTTTATTTTGATAACCGATAAAAAAATTTGACCGCCGATAAGCTCTGTGTTAGCTTAGATTTGATTCTTACAGCTTTCTGTGTTTCTTGTACTAATGTGTTGTGTTCTCTTCTTGTGTCAATTTTTCTCTTTTGATTGTTCTTCTCTTTGATGTTTTTGTCTCTTGTCAACAACTTTCCCTTTGTATATGATTCCTTCATACAAATTCTCTCCCTATGGATATGATCTCTCCCTGTTTTGAGTAATATGATAATGAATAATTTATTGTGATAATATGGATACATTCTCTCCCTTTGACAACAATACCAAACAAATATTTTACAAATATCTGACATTCATGTCAAATAATTATCCATCAAGGATATAACAATATGATCTAGTGCTCGGTTTTGATATATACCTTTCTATATATATATATGTAGCTTTGAAGTTCATCTTTTTGCTTCCATCAACATGAATGATATTTTGATAATACATAGGTTGATGCAGCCTTTAGTCCTTTACTGATTGGTAGACAAGGGTTTGACCCCTAGTATCTTTCTCAAGTACTCAAATGTATCCTTGGGTAGTGGCTTGGTGAAGATATCGACCAATTGTTCTTTAGATTGCACATACTCAAGTATCACCTCTTTTTCTTGAACTTGTTCTCTTAAATAATGATACTTGATTGCAATGTGTTTAGTCTTGGAATGCATGACTGGATTCTTGGAAATTTTTATTGCACTAGTGTTATCACAATAGATAATCATTGGTTCTGAGATCTTCATATGCATACCTTCCAGCAACTGTTTGATCCATGCAATATTTGAGCAGTTTGCAGCAGCAACAACATATTCTACTTCTGTAGTAGATTGTGAGATGCATCCTTGCTTCTTGCTAATCCATGTGACAATTCTATCACCCATAAGGAATGTTCCTTCAGTTGTGCTCTTTTGGTCATCAAGATTTCTAGCCCAATCAGCGTCAGTAAACACCTTAATTTCAAATTTTCCTTCTCTTCTATACCATAAGCCAAATTCCTCAGTATTCTTCAGATATCTTAGAATTATTTTCACAGCAGTCGTATGTGATTCCTTGGCGTTAGCAGAAAATATAGCAACAATTCATATTGCATGTACAATATCTGGTCTAGTGTGTACAACATACATGAGTTTTCCAATCATTGATCTATACAAAATCTGGTTTACCTCTGTTGTCTTGTCCTCCTTTGTCAACTTAATTTCAGTAGCCATCGGTGTTCCAACTAGTTTGGAATCTTCCATCTTGAATATTTTCAGGACCTCTTTGATGTATTTGGACTGTGTAATGAAAATACCTTCACTTTGTTGAATGATTAGTAGACGAGGAAAGAACTTGATCTCACCAAACATATACATCTTGAATTCTTTGCTCATCTCATCAGCAAATGACTGACATAGTATATAATTTCCTCCAAATATGATGTCATCAACAAATATTTCAGCAACCAAAGTGTTATCATCATTATCTTTTTTCAAATAAAAATTACTATTTTCACTAGTCCTTATGAATCCAATGCTTATTAGATAGGAATGAAGTCATTCATACCATGCTCTGTGAGATTGTTTTAATCCATACAAGGCTTTGTGAAGTCTACATACCATGTTCCTCTTGTCTAGATCTACAAATCCTTCTGGTTTCTCAATGTATACCTCTTCTTCAAGTATTCCATTTAGGAATGTTGACTTGACATCCATTTTATATACTTTGAATCCTTTGTATGTAGCATAAGCAAGTAGTATTCTTACTCCTTCTAGCCTAGCAACGGGTGCAAAGATTTCTCCATAGTCTATACCTTACTCTTGTGCATACACCTTGCATACTAGTCTTTCTTTGTTCCTTGTGACTTCTCCATTCTCGTTCAGCTTGTTTCTGAATATCCATTTAGTACCGATGACATTCTTTTCATCTAGTCTTGGCACAAGTGACCATATTTTGTTTTTCTCAATCTTCTCAATCTCATCATTCATAGCACTTATCCATTCTTCATTATCTAGTGCAACATTGACAGATTTTGGCTCAAACTCACAAATTAAGCAATTTGAGTTTAAAGACTTACTTCTTTTTCTTGTACCAGCTTTCTTATCTCCTATGATCTGGTCCTCTGGATGGTTCCTTCTTACATATCTTGCAAGTACAGGTACAACTCTTTGTGTATCAGCTTGATCTTCATTACCTTCCACATTATCTTGATCATTATCCTGACCATCAATAACAACATTTTGACCGTCGGTTGCAACATTCTGTTGTTCTGGAATTAAGCAATGTTGCTCGGGTAGAGTTATGGGTTCTTCACAATATACAAACTTGTTGTAGTCTTCTATTTCTTTTGTGCTTTCCAACTCATTATTTTCTGCAAATTCCTCAATATTCACATTTGCACTTTCAACTATATTGTTAGAAGCCTTGATTAGACATTTAAAAGCTTTGCTCTTGGTAGAATACCCCAGAAAAATACCTTCTTCACTTTTGGCATCAAGATTCCCATTTCTATCATCCTTTAAGACATAACATTGACTACCAAAGATCTTGAAGTAACTTACATTGGGTGTTGTACCATACACAAGCTCATAAGGTGTCTTCTTTGTGTCCTTCTTCAATTGTACTATGCTAAGTGTATAAACAGCAGTGCTGACAGCTTCCCTCCATAAGATTTGGGTGATGTCCTTCTCTATCATCAGTGTTCTTGCACAATCAACTATTGATCTGTTCCTTCTCTCAGTATCCCATTTTTCTGCGGTGTTCTTCGTGTAGAAACTTGTCTTATTATACCATGCTCATTATAGAAATTAGTGAATTCATTTGATATAAATTGTCCTCCTCTATCTGATCTTAAACATTTTAGATCCTTACCACTTTGTTTTTCTACCATAGCCTTACACCATTTAAACATCTTGAATGCTTCATATTTTTCTTTTAGAAACATGATTGTCATCATTCTAGAGTAATCATCAACAAAGAGAATAAAATATCTATCTCCATAATAACTCTTTGTCCTCATAGGTCCACATAAATTAGTATGGACTAATTCTAGAATATCATCATATGTATGGGTTTTACTTTTGAAACTAGACTTTGTCATTTTACCTTTTTGATCATTTTTGCACATGATGTTGTCTGGCTTTGTCATCATTGGTAAGCCTCTTACACTTCTTCTTCTTATTTTCATCATTTTGTCAAAATTCACATGACACAATCTTTTGTGCCACAACCATATGTCTTCATTTCTAGTCATTAAGCAAGTGGTGTTAGTATCATTCAGATAAAATAAGTTACCTTTAGTTTGTTCACTGATACCAATCAGTTTTCCTGATTCATTGAATATATTTTCCTTCTTGTTTTCAATTGCTACTCTGTGACCTAAATTATTCAGCTTAGAAACACTCAACATATTATAATTCAATCCTTTTACCCAATAATCATTTTCACATTTAATCAGGTTATTCAACATTATTGATCCTTTACCTTCAACTGGACAAGGTGTATCATTTCCCATTCTTACTTTACCACCATTATAATATTCAAAAGTGTTAAAATTTTCTTTGTCACCGATCATATGGTGAGTGTAGCCACTATCGGTAATCTAGATATCATTCTTACTAACTTTAGATATGATTGTAGTTTCTTCATACCTTTCATCTTCATCTGAATCATCCTTCACAACTACAAACACCATCTCAATGTCATCATCAGGTTCGGTGTCAGTATCTTCATCTTTGCAATAAGCTAGGTAGCTAGCCTTCTTTCCTTTATCCTTGTGGTCTTGGGTATCCTTTCTTTCTGATTGTCGATAGCCTATGTAATCTTTGTTATCACCTCTATCATATTTCTTCTCAAAAGATCTGTCATTACTTCTATCATCTTTTCTTCTGTTAGGACATCTTGCAGCAAAGTGTCCAATCTCTTTACAATTAAATCATACAAGTGGTAACTTTCCTTTGTATTTACCTTTGCCTCTTTGCATTCTCCTTGCCATGAGTGCTTCTATTTCATCTAGATCTCCTTCTTCACTTTCACTTTCACTATCTCTTCTAGATGTGTGTCTTTCACTGGATATTCTTATTCACATAGAAGACTTAAATGCAGACTCTAAGTTTGGTAAGACACTATTATCAAAGTTATTCATCTCAAATAAAATTAGTCTACCAATCAAACTATCAAGAGTAACTGTATTTTTTGCTACTGCTCTCATTTCTTGAATAGCAAAAACTATAATAGAAAATACAGGCAATAAGGTTCTTAAGATTTTACTTACCACTGTTTCTTCTTCAAGTGTACCTCTAACACCTTGTATAGAATTGACTACTTTTATTTTTGTGTTGTATTGTGTGATGTTTTCTCCTTCTTTCATTCTGAGATCATCAAAATTTCCTCTAAGGCTTTCTTCCTTAGATCTCAAAAACATTTGTATCACCTCCATGTACAAGCTTCAGTTTGTCCCACATTTTCTTTGCAGTCCTTGACATCTTCAAATTTAGCATCAGAGAGTGAGGAAGAAAGCTCTATAACCATGCAGTTATGCTCTTTCTTCTCTCTCAATTGATCTACTGTCAATACTCCTATAGGAAACACATATTTAGTATCTAAGTATTGAGTAACATCATTACCAATACCTGATAAGTGGATTCTTATCCTGCTTTGCCATGAAGCAAAGTTGTCTTTTTTCAACTTGGGCACATCTTGTTTGTTCATCTTGTGATCTTGACTTAGGTCTTGAAACCTTCCTTCTAAGCATAGAAGCTCTGCTACCAATTGTTAGTAATAACTGAGAGGGGGGGTGAATCAGTGGCTTCAAAAATTATCCTTTAAACTTTAACCACCAATCAATAAAACTCAGATTATTAAGTCCCTACAAGATGCATGCCATGAAATACTAATAATGATTTAATTGTCTCTCGATTTTCCTTGTCTGTCCTTATTCTCCTTGATTACCAATAAGGAGTAAAACTATTTATCGACACTCATTAAATATGTAGAGTATGCCAATCAATCCATAAATGCATATGTGAAATGTAAAATAGTAAAGTAATAACCATACACACATAACACATGGATTTTAACGTGGAAACCCTGTTAAGGGAAAAAACACTGGGACCGGTACCCCAAATTTTCACTCTTCTGAAGTGAGCCATTTTAGGAGCCAACCCTGTTAAAGGTTACAAACACAGTGTTAGGTGTGACCTTGTTAGAGGATTTTATACATAGAGGTTGTCACTTAGTATCGGGTAACTCAGTTTTCTACCATCCTTGAATCAGCCTCCTTCTTAGACTGTCAATAGGCTTTAGGAAAATGTAGTGCTACTTTCATAAATCATCCTTTTTGGCACTCCTTGGGATGTACCTCAATATATAGAAGACTATTAAATCCTCTATTAAGAGACTTGATGCTTCAATGGTTAAACTAAAACACAATGACCTGTTTCTAATGCAACTTGAATTGCATATTTTTAGATCTATTTAAGTACAATACCTCTCTGATCAATGTATCAATTCAGTTCTTTTTTTCTCCACAGTTTCTTCTGTGTGATGTTGTGCTTCACTGTTCGTCGGTGTCTGCAGAATTATTTAGCTCTTCTTCAGCTTGATTGATCAGGAATGTATGAAGTTCTTCTTCATTAGTTTCTCTTCAACATCCTCTTTCTATTCACTCCCCTTCCCGTGTATGTGATTATGGAAATGAATTATGCTTGTCTCTTATATAGACATGATATTCCTTAATTCTTGTTTCTTGATTCTTGGCTTGAAAAACAATCCATCCAATCTGATTTAAAGCATAACTCCTTATTTATCTCATAGTTATCTTCTTGCCAACTGTACAAATCTTCTTTAAATCAATCACTTAACTCTAGTTGAATAAAATAGTGAAAACAACCAGTTAAGTCTATCTTTTTCTCTTGCCAGCTAGATATTTTTTTTGTTTTCTCAACTTTTTGTTCTGTCGGTCAACTCTGCAGTTAGTCATCGGTGATAACTACCACTTTCGTCAGTGTGACTCTAGTCAGCTTTGGGATCTCCATCCGTTGGGAATCATTGGATTTTTCTCATCGGGCAGCTCTATTTTCAGCTCGTCGGGTATCACTATGATTTTGCTTCATCAGGCAATATTGTCTTTTGCTCATCGAGTATCACTATGACTTTTGTTCTTTGCCTTTACTGATGATGTGCACTTCGTTAGTGTTGTCTATCACTTAGTGAATACTTGAATTTTATGCATTACTAAAAGCATAATCTCTATTTCATTGATTCTATGAAGTCTTTGGCATTATGTACATGACCGTACAGATGATATCAAGTTGACATCAATGACAATACAAACCATTAACTGATTTAATGTCTTGCGTCATCTTCAACTTAACATTATCAAACATTCAATCAGTTACATGTCATCAGTAAGCCTTAGCAAAGCCTTTACTATCAAATTTTGGGTGTGCAATATATGTTTTTAGCTTCAAACCTTAGACTTATGTTGCTAAATTGAGGGTGTCTATGGTGGATTTGTAGCAATAATGCCCTAATTCCATAGGAAAAGTAATTCTTTAAGGTTGCTCTCATTTCAAGCTTTTGTCAATAACTTCCAACTGTCTACAAACCTCTGTAAGTACCAAATGATCCAACACATATCTGGGTAACCTTAAGGGCTCACCCTTGAATCCACCAACTCTGATATAGGTAAATTTGGGAAAATTAATAAAGAAACTTCCATAGGTTTGATTTAGTAGTATGGATTCATTAGACAACCTTTTGTGCAAGATTCCATGTAATTCAAAAACTAGATTACCCAAAAATACATCATTCACTCTAGAAAAATTCTCTGTACATCTCTTTAGCTGCAACAGGGGATAATAATCATAAATTTTGATTCATGGTGCCAAGGGTTCATGAGGAAACCCAGGCCATTGTCTAGAACTGGCTAGAATATGAAACAAGAAGTACATATAGAAACCTCGCATCCTGACGAAGTTGGCTAACCCTTCATGCAGCCTTTTAACCTTGTTTAACAGGATAACCAAATGAAACGTATGTTGATTTCCCTTAACCTTGTTTAACAGGATAACCAAATCTCTTATCTCGGGGATAAGATGCTCACAGGTAAGGGGTTTTATAAGTTAGGAGCCACCTATCTTAGTGTCTAGAAACCAGCCCCTTGCAATAACATTTCTATATTGTTGCTTCTCTACAAAGAATGAATAAGTCATACCAATAGTCCAAGCTTCATATGTCTCCTTATATAGAATTCCCATGCCAAAAATTACCGTTTCCCTATCAATCCTAACTAGTACTTCCCCACACTTAGTGCGAATACACTTCTCATTTACATCATAATTATTCATACATTCCATAACTAGCTCCGACCATGGGGTTACAGCTGGAATAGTTGTAGCTTCAATAAAACCACTATGTCTAGTTTTCTCTGCTATAGAACCTTTCCGGGGATTTTTCAGTGTTCTGATAATTTCCTCCATATTTACATTAAAAAGAGTTGTATCTTACAACTATGGAAGAGATCTAAATAGACTAGGTGAGGATTTTAACTTAGGCAATGATAGCCTGTTATACTTCATCTTATTTAACAACTAAAATTCCAGAACAAGAAGACAAGGAATTTGAGAAGAAACTCGAAAACTTTCTATTCTTCAACAAACTGTTTAAGCAAGGAGTTCATAGTTCGACGACTCACCAGAATTCATGAAAATGTCAGTGTTGCAACCTTGAAATTACCTCCTTCATCTTGCTAGGTCCACGATGATGAAATAAATCAAGAATGAATGAAAAAAGAAACATAATCTTCGCTTATAAAGGCAAAAGATCTGCCTGAATTTGGGGCACGCTTAAAATTTCATTTCCTCCATGCAAACTAAATGGTGAAGTGACATTAATTTTACATACTATTAATCAACTATCATTTCACACCCTTTGAGTTTACAAAATAATGATTAACTTTTCCAAAAAAAGTACAGATGTCAAAATTTGAAATCTTCCACCTTATTGTTTGTCCGTACCAACATTACCTTTATTTATTATGAAATCTATTGTGAATCTTGAAATGAAAATCTTTGAATTTTAAATTGTGAAATGGAACTTTGAAAGTTCAAATTGAAAGTTCAATTTGAGAAAAACAGACTTGACCAAAGACGCGATGAATTCTTAAATTGAAAACAAAGACTCATCTTCTTCTTGCACTTGTGCAATTTGAAATTTTGAATTTGAACTTTGGAAGTTCAAAATAAAGTTCAAATTGAGAAAAACCACATAAAGGAAAACTAGTTGAAATGGAGCCATGACAACGCAAGATGCGCAAGCCAGATTTGAACATGGGAATTTGAACTTTTGAAAGTACAAAATAAAGTTCAAAAGTTGAAACTTCATAACAAAGAAGATAAACAAATAGAATTAACATCAGAAAAAATCTAGTGTAACATTGTCTTCGAATGGGGACCTAGACGGATGAGGGACAATGAATTAACTCTAGACTCCGTGGTTTCACAAAATTTGGCTGCGGGGTCAAAAAGCCAAACTTTGACACAACCAAAACTTCTAACACTAAGCACAACAAAAACTTAGATACAAGGGAAAAGAAAAACACTTCACATCTGATACAATTTTAGGTCTTGCCCATTATAGGGAAAGGGAAAAGGGGTTTAATCAAGATATTATAACTTAAATTAGTTAGGTCCAAGGGACTCACTAATAACAAAGGGACCCTTCCATATAGATCCAAACTTACTGTGAGCACCCTTTTGTCTTATGCACCTATCCCAGAGAAACACTTGATCTTCTACCATGAATTTCCTTGGCCTAGATTTTCTTTCAAAAATCCATTTTACTCTAGCCTGATGCTTTTTTATGTGATCAAAAAGTCTCTCTCTTTCCTTAGATATCTTAGTTAAGTACATGACTCTATTTCAATGGCACTTTGGAAATTACTGTCTTCAATCACTTTTTGCAATCTAGTCATAGATAGTTCCAACGGGAGGGACAACTAAGCTTCAACTCCATACACCACCTCAAATGGGGATATCCCTATTTCTCTTTTAGGAGAATTCCTATCATCCCACATCACCTCATAAAGCCTTGTGTGCCAATCTTTAGCATTCTCACTTACTAATTTCCTCATGATGTTCATCAGATTTTTATTACTCAATTCTACCTGACCGTTACCTTGGGGGTAATAGTTTCATGAATGAGAGAGGATTATACTATGATCATAAGAAAAAAGTTGTAATTATTGTGAGGATAAATTAGAGGAATTATCGGTCACCAACTTGTGTGGAGTACCAAATCTTACCAGGATAAAGTTCTTCACAAAATCACCGACCACGGCTGAGGAAGTCTTCTTCACTGGGACAACTTTAACCCATTTCATAAAATAATATGTAGCTATCAAAATATGTGTGACCCGCAGATGAGGGAGGATTCAAAGGACCTATATAGTTAAGACCCCACTTCTGAAATGGCACTTCAATGATTACTAGCCTCAAAGGTAGGGCTGCTAATTGTATTTTTCTAGTGAATAACTTATAATTTTCATATTTTACAACCCATTGGTATGCATCCTTAAACATACCTAGCCAGTAATAATAGTTTCTCAAGATCTTAAAAGTAGTCACTATGGAAGAGAAATTTCCTTCGTATGCTTCATTATGAAAGGCTTTTATCAGTTTCCCTTCCTATTCTTTATCCACACATCTCATAAACATACCATCCAATCCCCTTTTGTAAAGAATGTCATCAATAATCACATACTTGGCAGCTTTGAGTTTTAGATTTCACTTTTATTTTGGGCTTAGGTGTTCTAGAAAGTCTCCAAAATTCAATTAATGTGCTACTTCCAAAAACCACGGATCAGTTAGAGCAACCAACAATGTTAAGGGAAGCTTTCCTTTCTCATCTTCATTTTCTTCTAACAACCTGCAAAGTCCTTTCCCTCAAACCATTTTGGTGGGTGTGATATCTAAGTCAAATTCTTGGATCTTGGCTATCTAGGCAGCCCTGTCATTGATACCAACCTCTTGTTGTGTTAAAATACTTTCTACAATGGTGTTTGGAACAAAAACCTTGGAGTGAGAATGAAGTATATAGTATCTAAATTTTTTTATAGCCTTTACCACTGAAAAGTCTTGTTTCTCTGCCAGTGAATAATTCAGTTCATGTTTTTTTAATGAGATACTCATGAAAGAGATCATATTTTCTATCCCTAGGTCATTTTTCTGCATCAGAATCCCTGACAAAGAGTGATCAGAAGCATTACAATGAATAATAAAATCCCTCTTGAATTCGGGATGAATGAGAGTTGGAGCTTTTGCAATTTCTTTAACTATTTTGATGGTTTTTGTAGCTTCACTACTCCATTTGAATGTCTTTTTTTCACTCATTAAGTTCATGAGAGGCTTCGTGGTTTCAGAAAATTTTGGAACAAACTTCCTTAGGAAATTAACCTGACCAAAAAAAAATTTACTCTAGTTATGTTGGATGGTAGAGCTAACTATTGGATTGCCCTTATTCCCTCTTTTGATACGATGTGGCCCAAGAGTTTACCTTCGGTCACAACAAAGAATTTTTTTTTGGATTTAGAGAAATTCCATGCTCCTGACACTTTTGCAATATCCACTATAAATATTTGATATGCCTCTTTCTTCTTCTCGAAAAGACTGCCAAATCATCTAGATATATGACAATGATTTTGTTTCTAAGATGAAAAAAGGTAGCATTCATCACTCATTGAAATGTAGCTCTGGCATTGATCTGGCCTAATGGCATACACCTATAGGCAAGCATGCCCCAAGGAATCTTGAAGGTTGTCTTATGATTATCTTCTTCTGCTACACTAATTTGGCTATACCCAAAAAATACATCCAACGGAGACATCATTTCTAATCCAGCCATGGTTTGAAGGATGTCATCCATTACCAGGAGAGGATAATTATCTTTAAGACTTCCTTAGTTCAAATTATGAAAGTCTACACATATACGTATCTCTCCATTTTTTAACGTACTGGAACAATATTTTCTACCCAGGTTGAATGGTGGATTGGATAGATAATGTGGGCTTGTAACATCTTATTTACTTCCTTGAAAATGGCATCAACTACCTTGGGATTGTAATTCCTCAACTTCTACTTGAAAGGACTCGTTCTTGGTTTGAGAGGAATGTGATGTTGCATATGTACTTGATTAAAATATTTTAGGTCTTTGTAAGACCAAGAAAATACATCCTTGTATGATTTTAATAACTAAACAAAACTCCATTTTTCTTCTAGCGTACAACAAATTCAAAAATTCACCATTTTAGGGTCAAATTCTTCCCCAAATTTCACTTTCTCATAGGCCCCTAGCTCTAAATTATTGTGCACTACCCGGTTGCCTGTGAAACAATATCGCTTATCAAACAACTTCTCCAAAGTGACCAGTCCTTTTGGAATCCTGTTGTCTTTCAATTGAATTACATCAACTTCTAAACTCTCCTCATTAGTGAAAAACTCATGACATTCAAATTTGAATCCTTCAAAGTATGTTGAAGAGAACATATCTAAACATTGCATAAAAAATTTGATCTGCATATCATTGTGGAAGGCTTTCCATGATTCTAAGTTAGCTGGGACACTTGGCTGATGAGCCAATTCAATTATATATACATTATTATCAAATTCAGGATGATGTATAAGCTGAGAAACCAACCCATCCAAACCTTCAGCTCTAGAATTAAACTCTCGTGGAATGGCATCAATAGAGAAGGCTTTGAAACTTTCTATTTCATCCCATACTCAGTTAAGGTAGTGCTTAAGTCTTTCATTCTTCACTGTAAAGATACTTTGGACCTATTTCACAATCATTTCTACATCTCCTAAGGCTTTCAACTTCTTAATTCCTCTCCTTTTTGTCTCTTTTATCTCGAGTAGCAGGGCTTTGTATTCATTTGTATTGTTCGTATTGATGAAATCTAACTTATAAGAGGAAGGGATATTTTTTCCTTCTGGAGATATTAGCACCTCTCCTACTCTAGAACCAACATGGGAAAAACTTTCATCAAACTCCATGGTCCATAGGGGCTGATCCTCCAACTGCACATTTGTACCTATATCAAGTTCAAGAAGAATCACATAATTGGCAATTTCTGACTCTTCATACAAAATATGAGATCTTGAATCATGAGAGGGAAAAATATTTTATTTCAATTTTGTCTCAGGCTCAAGATGACCTTTTCTTTTCCTATTGAAATACTAGCCTATTACCATTCCAATTTAATCACCCCCCAAGATCTTTGCAAAAGTTGTGACTTGACAACATGCCATAACTAGTAGGTATGTCTACGACCAGGATCGTTAGTTTAAGCCTTTTCACAGGGTGGATGCTAGGGCTACCTGAGCATATTTTATTTGACCTAACAAAGGTGCTTGTTTTGATTCCATAGAATAGCACCTTCCAAATGTTTTGGTTAAAGGCAAGTCTAGTTCTTTAGCTACACAGGAGGGCATTATGTTATCTGAAGCCCCAGAATCAATAATACAATTGCTAAGATTGTGGTCATGGATAAATAAAGACACTTAGAAAGGTTTTAGTTTCATGAATGATTGAGCATTTTCATTTAATATTTCCCTTTAAGTTGGTGGTTCAACAATTGTAGGCTGACCTAAGGGGTTGGAAGTAGATGGCTGATTGGACTGAACATTCACCAGATTATCAATTGATTTTGATGGCTCATTTCCTCTAACAAAATCCACCAATTTATCAAGCTCCATAGGATTTAACCTTAAGTATTCAGTGGGAGAAATTTTAATTTTAGAGTTCTTACAAAATTCTAGAATATCAAAAGAAGGGTCAACATCAAACCTTTTAAAAATTGGAACTTCCAGAGAATTTGAACTCTTGACCTTGGAGAAGTTAGAAGTTTGATTTCCAGGTTCACTTTCTTTGTTGGTGGATGTTGGAGATGAAAATATAGGGGAATACTTGTATCCCTTTTGATTCCTTGATAGCACTAAACATGAGGTTTCCTCCAAAGTTACCAAAATATCTACACCTTTGTTTGAATCAGATTTGTACTCAAGGTAGTATGTTTCAGAGTCGCCAGGTAACTTTGGACTGGCTTCATCTTCATGAACTTCTTCAATAGTTTCTCTTTGAGTATTCATTTGAACATACCTCATCATTTATGGATAAGTATTTCCATTTTGATCATCATTTAGATGAAACACACACGTATTATCCTTCCCACTTGAGGCACCTTCTATAGCCAGTTTCTCCTGAGAAGATGGCAATGTCAACTTCCTTCTAGAGGTTCCAGTAGATTGATTTTGGAACCTTTGAGGAATGTCTTGGTAAGGAGCATTACCTTTTGGCAGTTATTTCTTAATGGAAATCATATCATTTACAAGTCTCTAGACCACAGGGTTTGATGAAGTCAAAGATTCTTGTGTGTGAGGAGTTTGGACTTATTTTATCCACTTTCTCAGAGTGATTAAATAATCCTCCAATTCAATTTCTTGGGTCTGGGCCACACCCAAATCTATTGGCCTACTTTTACGTAGATGAAATCCAAGGTCACGAGGCATTGAATTTACAAAGAAAAATTTCTAATTTTTTGGGGTAGGCCTCTTCCCAATTGGAATCTTATGTACCAATATGTTGTATTTAGCCACATAGTCACGCATTGGCTCATGTATCTCTTTTTTCATCTGGGTCAACTGAGCCAATAATGAGTGCTCATCCTCCGCACTCTTAAACCTATTTTCAAAAGTAGTCCTCATACCATCCCACCCTATTATGGAGGCTACTATAAGATGGTTGAACCACTCTGCAGAACCTTCAAACAAAGTTTGCACAAATAATCTCAAAGCCACATCTTTATGTTGCACAACCAGGACGCCACTAGCCACGTTAAAAGTATTCAAATGTTCTTCAACTAAGAGCTTCCCATCTCTAGTAAATCATGGAAATATATATTTAGCATCTTTAGGTAGGGAATGATGTGCTAGAAGGTTTAGAGGCCCCATAGAGGCACCCCAAGGATTAGCATCCATGGTGTTTAAAACAGGGGGGAGATTAATATTCAAGGGTATAGGTGTCTCGGAAAGGACTAGAGCATGAAATGAAGGTGAGGCTATAGATTTATGAGCTGGTTTAGGATTATTTATGGATGACTAAGGTAGAGTTAAATCAAGGGTACCAATAATTTTTTTAAGATCTTTTAAATCCTGATCAACTAACCCTTGCTTTGCATGGGACCTAGTGAAATGTTTGGAATCCAGAATTTCAATTTTAAGGCCCTTGGGCTGCTCTATCCACAACTGCAATTTCCTGAGCTATAGGAATTCATCTTAACTATTTGCCTATTTCATCATCTTCTTCAATCACCAACCTAACATGTTGATACTACTAATTATTGAATCTTAGTTTCCAGGCTAATGCGTTAAGATCAGCAATAATATCTTCGTGGATGTCTAGGAAATGCAAATCAGACTGCAATATTGGAGGAATTTCTTTTTTTCCAGGTATCCCATTAGCAGGTAATACCATGATTACTCATTCATAAATAAATTTTAAAAACTGACCCACTTAGTATCAGATTCCCCAGTAGAGTAACCAAAAATCTGTTAGTTAACAAATTTATCCCCAAAATTAATCAAAGATGGTCAAGAAAATAATCCTCTACAGCCCTATGGGAGAAATCAATTAATTAACAGCTGGGATTTTCCGTAATGGTCATGTCCCTCTGCATAAAGCTGCAGCTCCCTCTTTAATAATTTTCAATTATGCTTTCCATGAGTCAATCAAGAAAATCTCTCAGACAATACGTTTTACCCTAAAGTATCAACAGTTCAAATATTCAGATTTTAAATGAAATATAAATCGGATATAGAATAACTAAAATGAAGAGCTAAGATTCAGCCGAAAGACTGATATCTACAACTAATTAAAGATAAAATTACAAATACCCTGAATTCACTTCGCAAACTAAAAGAAATACAACAACATATCACAATAACAAATGAAATTCCACCAAAAATCACATTCTTATACTCGGATGAACACACCATAGCTATGATATATGTATATATTTGAATTTTAACCAACAGATCAAAACAACTTTCAAATCATGAAATCCTTTAAGTATCTGGTATCACTATAAATTTACTGAGAATAAAATTACAAAATTTGGTCAACCCTTTTACATGGTCATATTAACCCATATATACCACCTGAAGTAAATTATTTCTTGGAAGGTTTTAAAATTAACTCCTTAAAGGAGTAAAAGTAAAGATTAGAGTTCAACCGAAAAAACTAAACAGCAAAACAAAATAACTAAGTGATCTATCTAGCATGCTTTTTCCATAGGGAATCTAGATTCATGATGTCACCATGGATGATGATTATTGGGCTTGAAATTTTCTCCATTCCAAATGTTAAACTAAAAACCTAACCACAAGCTGATGATTGGGAATGCCAATATGCGCGATCCTCTACTTCCATACCTTATTCTCCCTATAGACCAGTGCAACCTTCTCTTTGAGCGACTTCAAATTCTCTCAGCACACAATCAGCATGGATTCCATTTTAGAAACATAGGAGAAATCATTAGGCATGACCATTTTTATTTCTTTAGCCACACGAACTTTGTCCTTGAAATCTTGATTCATTTCTTCCAGCTTTTGTAGAGTCTTACTGTCCTCTTTGAACAACTGCACTTTCATGAATCCAAGATCATCATTCATTATGCCTATTACGGAAATGAGCTCCTTCATCAGGTTAGCAAATTATTCAATACCCTTGTTTACAATAGAGTTCCTCCAATCCAAATGATCTTCTGAAACAAAAAGGATTTCATCATCGAATCATGTAATTGGCCTCTTAGATGAGAACTTTATTATACCATATTTCTGTACCTTTAACATCCTAGCCATCACTACCATCCACTGAGTATTTTCCTTATCCCATTTTGTCACCTCTACATTTAGATTGTCTTTAGCAGCAACAACATCTTTGTAAGTTTGACTGAGGTCATCTATGTATTTTCTTTCTCGATCAACCACTGAGTCTAGCTAGCAGGAATATGCTTCAGCAATTGATTTGTTCTGTAGGATCTGTTCCTTTATTTACTGATTATCTGGATATTTCAAATTGAAATCTATAGGGGTATGTTTTTTTAATATGTAATCTAGATGATGAATAGAGTAGATATACGTAGCCATTTGGAAGATTGTGAACTTCATTTCTTGCTTATCCTTTTCATCTTTCCAAGCTCTTGTTACAATTTTACTTATCAAGCATTCTAACTGTTTAACATCTGCTGCACGAGTAGAAACTCCCAGGTCAACCTTTTCAAACTTGAAATCCTTAGTTGTTACCTTATTCAAATTTTTATCATTCTGAGGAATGGCCATTTTTGCAAACCAGCACCCAGTTTGAGCATTTGTATCTATCATTGCCTCAGTCTTGGTATTTTTAATCTTTATCTCTTTTCCTAGGAACCTACTCACCATATCTTTATCGGGCAAAGAAATTTGTAATATCTATACACCTCTTTTTGTTGATAGAGGATTGGAGCCATGTTGGTGTATCAGTTGATTCTTTAGCAGGAGGAGTATGTAACACATCCAAATAAACATATATAGAATCATTGGTGGGTTGTTCTTTACTCATCTCTCCACCACCTTCATAGTTATCCAAATTCATCATGTCCAGAGCTTGATCTTCCATTGGGATTTTCCCTTCTTCAACAAAGTCCAATTCCAAAACTTTGTGAATAATTTCAACTTTATTTAGCCTCTTTCTTTGGGAACGTTATGTCTTGTTGGAGTAGGAGATTTCTCTGCCAAGGAAGCCTTATTTTTTAGGTTAACCTCCAAATCAACTGTACCTGCAATATCAAGTTCAATAGGGATATTAGGAGAAGAGGTTTCATTTCTGGGAAACAGAGTATCCTGGGTGTGTACATGAGTCTCGAGCTCATAAATCTTTAATTTTCCCAATCTTTTATCCCATAATCATTTCTCTATTCTTCTTATCACATTAAATTCTTGTGTTGAATACAATCTTCCTCTTGCCTATTCTAGACTATTTATGCAAGGGGTTCATTTTGAACTCTACTGTTGTATTCAGAATCCAACACTTCTTGATATTCACACTCTTCAACTTCTTTATAATAAGAGGAAGTTTCATTCCCATAATTTTTCCTAATGTGATGCGGGACCATAATCTTTTGTGCGCCTAAAATTCATCCTCACAATCTTCTCATTAGTCCTCTAGCAAAGACATGTGGGTGAATCCTTCTGCCATGCCCAGGTAAGACTTAGAAAATCTTTTACTATCAAATTTTCAGCATGCAATATATGTTTTGAGCTTAAAACCTTTAACCTTTGTTGCTAAATTGAGGGCATCTGAGCTGAATTTGTAGCAGTGTGCCCTAATTCCATAGGAAAAGTAATTCATGAAGGTTTCTCTCCTTTCAAGCTTTTGTCAATAATTTATAGTTGTCTACAAACCTCTGTAAGTACCAAATGATCTAGCACATATCTGGGCAACCTTAAGGGCTCACCCTTGAATCCGCCAACTCTAATATAGGTAAATCTAGGAAACTAAATAAACAAACTTCCATAAGTTTGAATTAGTTGTATGGCTTCATCAGACAGCCTTTTGTGCAAACTACCACGTAATTCAAAAACTGCATGACCCAAAGATACATTATTCACTCTAGAAAAATTCCCTACACATATCTTTAGCTGCAACAGGGGATAATAATCATAAATTTTCATTCCTGGGGCCAAGGGTTCATGAGGCAACCCAAGCCATTATTTAGAACTGGCCAAAATATACAAATAAGGAGGACATGCAGAAACCTTGCATCCTGATGAATTTGGCTAACCCTTCATGCATCCTTTCAACAATCAGCTCACCCCAGTCCAAGAATTTCTCTCCCTTTGTCAGTACTTGTATATAAAATAACATCTAGTCCTTCCAATGAAACGTACATGTTGATTTCTCTTAACCCTATTTAATAGAATAACCAAATCTCTTATCTCAGAGATAAGATCCTTGTGGGTAAGGGGTTTTGGAAGGTGGGAACCACCTCTCTTATTTTCTAGAAACTAGCCCCTTGGAATAACATTTCTAAACTATTTCTTCTTCTCTACAATGAATGAATAAGCCATACCAATATTCCATGCTTCATATGTCTCTGTATCAGGAATTCCCATGGCAGACATTACCATTTCCCTGTGAATCCTTACTAGTACTTCCCATAATTAGTGTGAATGCACTTCTCATTTCCATCATAGTGATTCATTCATTCCATAACCAGATCTAGGCATGGGGTTACACCTAGAAAAGTAGTGGTTTCAATCAAACCACTTTGTCTGGTTTTCTTTGTTATAGAACCTTTCCAGGGATTTTTCAGTCTTCTGAGAATTTCCTCCATAGTTACATTCAAAAGGGTTGTGTCTTCCAACTCTGGAAGAGAACTAACTAGAATAGGTGAGGATTTTAACTTAGGCAATGATGACCTATTATACTTCATCTTATTTAACAATAAAAATTCCAGAACAAGAAGACAAGCAATTCAAGAAGAAACTTGAAATCTTGCTATTATTCAATAGACTATTTAAGCTAGGAGTTTAGAGTTTGATGAATCACCAAAATTTATGAAAATGTCAGTGTTGCAACCTTGAAATTACCTCCTTTTTTTTTCTTGCTCCGTGATGACGAAAGAAATCAAGAATGAATGAAAAAAGAAACATAATCTTCACTTATAAAGGCAAAAGATCTTCTTGAATTCACGGCACGCTTAAACTTTCATTTACTCCACATGAAATAAATGGTGAAGTGACATTAATCTGACATACTATTAATTAACTATCATTTCACACCCTTTGAGTTTACAAAATAATGATTAACTTTCCTGGAAAAAGTATAGCTATCAAAATTTGAAATCTTCCATCTTATTCAGTAAAAGTTCCATCGCTAAGTATCATTGAGAGGGTTGGTAACAGATAAAGAGTACCAAGAATTCAGGAGTTAGAATTGTTAAATGAGCATAGACAAGAGGCTCTTTGATCATTTAAAAGTTTATTAAAAGAGGATGTCTAGATGTTACAATAAGAAAGTACGTCATCAAGAATTTCAAGTTGGAGATCTTGTATTTAGAGAGAACCCTAAAAATAAAAATAAAAATAAAGAATATAAGGGAAAATTTGAACCCAACTAGCTGGGACCCTTCATCATCACAATAGAATTTGGCTCTAGAGCCTATCAATCCTCAACACCTGAAGGAGATCTACTTCTGGATCTAATCAAAACAATCTACTTGAAGAAATTCTATACCTAACATCCTGAAGTCAAAATTTTGTGCAACATATATTGATCTTGAAATAATGCCCCACCCAAAAAAAATAGTAAAAAAAGTTCCTGAAATAATCCCCAAAAAAAACAATGAAAAAATTTCCTAAAATAATCCAAAAAAAAATAGCAGAAAAAGTTCCTAAAATAATCCAAAAATAGTAGAAAAAGTTCCTGAAGAAAAGAAAAAACATCAAAAAAATTCTTCAAAAAGTCCATTATCTTCGAGAAAACCTGGCAAACAGACACCTTGATAATACAAAAAAATAAAAAAGAAGAAAAGTACAAAAAATAAAAAAAAATAAGAAATGTGCCTTAGTAAAAACCTTGTAAAAAAGTGCCTCTGTAGAAAAAATAGCAATTCTACCATGTGGTGAAAACCTGGTAAAGGGACGCTACTTGTAATCAAACTCTCCATCTATCAATGTGTATCTTTTTTATCCTGCCTACATTGGCTTCATTTTGTAAATATCTTTAGTCTCTTTCATGGTCTTGTATAGAGAAGTTGGTTTAGAATCCTACCATCATGGATTGGAATTGGTTTGTATCTTAGTCATAGGATAGTCATACCTAACTAGGGTTATGTTTCTCACATTCTATTAAATTCATAATAATCTATTTGGTTGCAGTTATCACCTTCATTAGGGTCAATTGTCTTACCTAGCAACTATCTGGCATTTTTCCACTGACACAATGGTGTTTCTCAACATCAAACCAAACCCAAATGAAAAAGGTGTTTTTCAACACCACTCGAGACACAAAGGTGTTTTTCAAATAGACATGCCCATATAAGCACTAGTGTTTCCAACGTAAATGAACAAACAAATCCATAAACAAAAATTGAACACTAAAACTTGTTTTAGCTATGTTGATTATGTCTTCAGAGTAACTCAATGATGTCCATGGACTAGAGGAATGAGGAGGAATATATGAACTTTTTTGTCTGTTTTGTGTTTTCTATTATCATTTATTTTTTCTTGTTATGTCTTCCAAGTGACTCGAAGATGTCTATCGACTAGAGGAGTAGGGACAAGGAGCGTAATAATTTTCTTTGATATTTGCTTGTGGGTGTGGCTCCTAAAATTTCAAATAAATTGGGTGTATGTGATAAGTGCCTCCACAATCATGGTATGCTACATATACCTTGACTATTTTAATTTTAACTTTAAGGTGACTTTGGAGCTATCTCCTTATCTCTTCGACTGATATATTATTATTGTGCAATCCAAGGAATTGTACCCAAGGATATGAGTGCAAGGGTCATTGTGTGTACAACATCAGTTGTCCAAGGATATGAATGATAAAGGGTCATTGTGGAAATAAAATCAGTATTTTCACAAGAATAGAAAGATCTCTTAATTTTCTAACATGCAAGAAAAACCTAGGTCATCTTGGCTTTGCATGCCCTTATGCTTTTCTTCAACTTGCAATATAAAAAGGAAATGGCACTCAGGTAATTATGGCTCTTTATTCCCTGGTGCTTGTGTTTACTTTCGACATTACATCTGATAAGGTAGTATTAATATTCTCATGGTTGATTATAAACAATGAGAGTTGTACTAACCTTAGTGTTCCAACTGCTCAATGATGATAAACAAGCTAAAATGAACAAAAGTGACCAGACAAGTGCATCGTAGGTTGCATTCATGCTACTATTCTATTCCTTTTGGCATAACTCAACAATGGATTAACTTCGATTATCTTACTACTATAATTTGAATCAAAGTAGGCATTATCCTCGCATCAACATCTTCTCTGTTGACATCTTCACACTGTCTTTCAGACATGATCGATTAATCTGGATACTAACAAGAGAATGAAACCTTCCATGAAATGTTAGTTGCACATTGCATTCATTATAAGCATCTGTCACATTAGAAGTATCAGTGCATTGATTGCATAATATTTCATTCATTTTATTATCCATCTCATAAATATTTTGTATTCATAACATCTATTACATAATTATATTAAATCACATGCACATTTGCATTGTTGCATATCAAAAAATAACAAAAAGATAGAACCCATAGCATATCATGTGCATCATCATATAATATCATAGATGTGAAAATAAAAAAATATACATGCATCCATAACATAAAAATCACATGAAGTCATATAGGACTCAAAAGCTTCATCTCATATATATCATAAAATTTATCAAAATATGGAGTATAATAAGATCAATATGTTGGATCAAGTCATCAATAGTATCAAGTACATAAATATCGTCACTATGTGTCATGTACATTAGGAATGTGTGAATTTAACATCAGTAATTTGTACATCATCAAAATAATAGGGAGATCATATATATTAAGACTTTCTCCCACCCTCAATATTTGGAATAGGGTTAGGAGGTGGTACATAATCTCTGGTAGGAGGAGGAACAACACCCTCAGACTATGTAGAAAAATAAGAATATAGAGGAGCTCTACAAGTTGAATCAGGTATAGAACCAATGTAAAGAGCATAGTAATATGATTCCCTATGTCTCTGATGAGTAGCCTATTTTTATGCTCAATCTCTCTCTATTTTCATCTCTTGAATATGGTGATCATGCTCCACCAACTATGCCTCTAGAACAGACACATGGGTCCTCAATTGTCTCCTCTCCTAGCAACATTGTGCCAGTGCATCACTAGAACTAATATTTCCTCCTTGACCCCCTTTTTCTATTTATCTGTGTGGGGAGGACCATGTCTCTTCCTCTATTTATGTGGGACATCCTTCTTAGGTTCCTCTCCTCATCCCTAATCTTATCTCTATCTCTATAGCTATTTTTTGGGAAGAAAAGGTCCCAAAACAACCCTAATAGGAAGAAAACCTCTCATGCGGACTCACCTAAGACCACCACCTCCTACACCTCTAGCTCCATCATCCCTATCTCTATCTCCATCTCCATCCCCATCTCTATCACCATCTCCATCCCCATATCCATCACCATCTCCTCCTCTTCCCACTCCACCTAGACCTCCACCCTTAGGTATACGTTGTCCTCCTTGGTCTCATCCTCACCTCCCAATAGAAGTGGGATCAACATGATCCTCTAGGTCCTCTATCTAAGGATAAATATCAGTTGGATCAGTAAAATGTGCAAAGGGATGATCAATCTGATGCATTCTACAAGCATCCATGACTCCAAAATTAGCAACACATGACAGATAATCCCAGGAAATCATCCTTATGGTAGTGAGCTCATGAATAGCTAAAGAATGAGAGATTTGAGTTCCCCAACCCATTCTCTCCCCATCTGCAAATTGAGCATAAATGGTCATCTTGGTAGATATATCCTGAGGATGACCTTATTGTTGCCAAATACAAAAAATAACAAATTGCTCTACAATGTTGGTGGATCGGCTGATCAAATATCTACAATAGAACATATGTGATAACTCTAACTGATCATCAGACTAATTGACCTCACAATCCCTATCTAGTCACTACTCAATATCAATACAATCATTAACGACATGACACCAATAGTCTGTCTTCCCCAAGTGCGGTTGATGTAGGTGTGTATGTATAAATCATACCTTCATGAAATAAAGGTGCTATCTATCAATTCTATGGACATAATAATACAATTTAATCTAAGAATTGATGAATAAAGCATTTAACATCTCATGGATCTCTATCTAAGTATGCTAATAGAGCTCTCAGCCTTAATCTCTACTAGTGACAACCCTAAAATGAGAATTTGTGTTTGATTATGCCTATTCTAGCACCCAACTCTTAATTTTCTTTCACAATTCATTCAAAATTCTCTCAAATATGCTTGCAAATTCTTAATAATGCTTTGAAAATGATCTCAATTGCTCTCAAAATTGCTATAGTATAGATTCTTTGCATTCGAATGTCTAGGATTGTTTATTCTTGCAAAATGGCTTCTATTTATAGGGTTTTCTCAAGTGTAGGGGGTACAGTCAATTGATCATGATTAAGCCTTGGTTGAGTGAAAGGATTTCAAATGGTTTCAAATGGGGTGAAAATTTAAATGCTTGTCTCAAAGGTTGGGACAAAGAGGCAAATTTGAGTGATTAGGATTGAAAGTTCAAAATGAGTGATTGAGATTACAAATTTGGAGTGATCCATGTGCTTTGCTTTCTCAATTCTCATTGGTTCCTCAAATTCATGTTGAAATATGTTAGGATTTATTAAATTCAATCAATTAATTAATTTAGCCATGTAGAGGAATAGGTTGGATTTGATTTTTGATTTAAAATATACAATTAATTGATTAAAATCAATTATGTAGTTTGATTAATCCCTTTAGGCTTAAATTTAATAATTTAATGACATTTATTAATTAATCCTTTAATTTAAATTGATTTTGTCCCAATTTGATTGATAAATGTCCATTTGAATTGATTTGATCCATTTTGATGAGATTTGGAGCATTTTGCTGAGATTTGCATATTTGCTTGATTAGAGAACACCTACCCTGTTTTAGGTGTCTACAAATGCCCCTCTTTGAATTGATGTGAGAAGCGCATTATTTCAAAGAAATTTTCATGTCCTGATCATTGATTTGATGTTTTATTGATTGATACAAAAATTTGATGCGATTGATTGATAACTTGATTGATTGATAACCTGATTGATTGATAACCTGATTGAAGAGGCAAAACTGATTTGAAACCCTGATTGAAAGATTGATGTGATACCTTGATTTGAAACTAATTCTAATTGAAAATTCCCAACTGATGATAGTTTAAAATTTTAATGCCCTAGATTTAGATTAATGTTTGATGCAGAATCTAGATTTGATCATGTGATGATGCCCCCTCAGAAATGAAAATAGATTGATATCCGAAAGAAAAAGATGATGATACAGATAAATAATAGATCCAATATGTTTACATTTCTAAAAACAATGATGATGATCCTGGCAACAAATCATGCCCCAATGCGAATAAAATGTAGATTAGGTCAAACTGGGTCAAAAACCACTTCAAAATTAGGTCAAATGGTATAAATAGGTTGAAAAATCCATTTTTACTATTTATTTTCACTTTTTACTATTGATATTTTTCTCTGATTCTCTTAAGATTTCTTACGATGGTGGTTCCCATTCGAGAGAATCGGTTCGAGTGAGGGCATGGATATCAGAGACTAGAAGACTATAGACCTCTGGTAAGTGGTTTTGAACCTCTTTGTGCATTTATTTCTTTTGTACGACTGCATTTAATGCTTTTAATCGTGCTTACTAGGCTAGATTAGGGCAAGTTTAGGTCAAATTCCACGTAGGATAGTTAAAATGCCACCTAGTAGTGCCAAATGTTGCGTTCATGTAGCTAAATGATGCCTATACACTTTGAAACACTGCATATAGGTTAGGTTAAATCATCCTTGCAAGAGATAAAACATCGCTTAATAAACCCTAGGAAAAAACAAGGAGTTAAATGTCACTTAGGAAGATTGAAATGTCACCTATAAAGGGAAAATGATGCGTATTATGTAAATTACCACTTCAGATCTGTCAAGTCATGCCTATGATAGATAGATGAAATAACACTTAAGCATGAAATGACATGTACACTCTATGAAGTGACGCCTGCAAGAAAATTTGATGAAAATGTGATTTGAAAAATAACAAACTGCTTTTGATTGAATGTCTCAATTACCCGATTGATTTCCAAGATAGATAGGTGTGTTTAGTAATGCCATAAAGTGTTTAGAATATTAGAATGATCACATAAATGGATGTTTGATATGTCAATCTGATTGGATAGAAAATGTGTTGGTAGGATAACTAATATATTGATCCCTTCTCAAGATCTAGAGTTAGGAACAATAGGTTGATGCGCTCAAAAAGAGAAAAGCATTAATTTGATTGGTTTTATTGACTTGAAATGATCCACTAGTATGAAGATACTGATATGATTCACTTGATTTCAAAACAAGCATGATTTTGTAAGTTGTTGGTAAGGAGCCTTCCATCGTGGGTGCTTGATTTGGTGGGTGATCTCACTAGACCTGAGACACGTGTGATTGAGCAGTGTGGTTTATACTTCCTTCTCGAAATACCTTGGTTCCAGTTGAACCAGGGATTACTCACAGCTATGGAATAGCATTGGCACTGTGACCATAATACCTTCCACTTACCCCTTGGTGCGATGACTATCACACCTGAGGACGTATATAGATTGTTGCACATCCCTACCTGAGGAGATAGGGTTTACTATGATTAGGTATATGATGGTAGTGCTTGCAGATGGGTCTTTGCAGATCCGACAATCAGAGATGATACCATTACATAGGCATATTTTGCATCACTCCCTACTTTTCCTATAGTGTTAGGTGCAGTGATTGGTGGTTTACTCCTTCCTGATAGATGAGGTCATGAATTCATAGTTGGATGGGGCCAGATCCTGGAGGACTTACTTGCACATCCTTAGATATTTTATTGGGGTTCCTATGTTCTCGCATAGTTATATCATGATTTAAATGAGGTAGTGTATTGAGAGAGAACAACTATATTAGTGGGTGCTATATTTTATATTTATGGACCTGGGAGCACATCTAATTCACTAGACCAATTGTATCTCGAGTGCAGCATTGAGGATGGTTGTATGGTTTCCTTTATGATGGAATGATTTTCTAGCATCATCTGGGCAAGGTTGAGTACTGGCATCAGATGATTGATGATATAGATCAGGTTGTCTGGAGACCCTACCTTAGTTGCAAGGGATGGAGAGAGGATGATGATGAGCTTCCATATATTTTCTCCCCTCATTGGATGATTGGTCTATCACCTCTTGTGATTGAGAAATTTTTATTTTTGAGAGTGTTACGACACTATGGCAGGGTATAGGATATACCGCAGGGTATGGAATTGTATGCACAAGTTTTGATAGAGTGATCCATTTTAGGAGCTTAGATTGATTATGAGCTCTCTTTTACTGAGATTGAAAGACTAGGGTTAATTCAATGGGACATGTTAGACCATGTTGTTGATGTTGGGGTGTCTAAAGAGTACCGAGAGTAGTCTGCCAGGCACTTATTCATGAGATATACTGATCTGGCAGAGCCTATCTTAGATTTTGATGAGACATATGATAATGATGATGGTGTATATGGTGGTGGAGGTGGTGATGGAGGATGTCGGAGATCACCTAGAGTACATCGGGCTCTAAGAGTTCTAAGAGCTCCTAGGATATAGAGAGCTCCTAGAGCTTTGGGTAGAGGACAAATGGGACCTCGGATGCGGGGTGGGCATGTCAAGGCTAGGGTTGGTGGGTATGTTCCTAGGAAGAGAAAAGTGGTCCCTCCCATACCAACTATAGTATGGGGATAGAAGAGATAGAGGGATGGCAGACAAGCACAGCTTGATCAAGCTAGGCAGGTTTCTGGGCACAGGTCCAGGTTCAGGCATAATAGGTACCACAACAGGTTCCTATTATACAACCATAGGTTAGTGGAGCTCCCACTGGTTTAGTATATCCACATCCACTTAGTAGAGTGGAGCAGGATATCCAGAGCCTATAGACAGGTTTCTTAACTATGTCATCTTAGGTTGCACAGACTAGTTCCATGATGCATACATTTATGAGAAGGATAGAGCAGATTAGCTAGGGTGCACCTAGCAGTCAATTTCCTCCTAGGACCACGGATAGATCAGATAGGGTTCCAGATGGGCCAGATGATACAGGTACAAGAGATGGATTAGGTACTGGGACTGGTGATGGATCAGGTGCCCCTACTGGGTCTTGATTGGATATAGCTTGATACGGATCCTCTATATATGCAGTGATGTATGATATGCTTGATTTTATCAGGATTTTGATTATGTAACATTTTTTATGATGTATCTTGATATATAGATATTTATGGACATTTTTATGGATATTTATTTATGATGCTCTTTGATTCCATGATGTTGATGTGAGATTTCTTTATATACAGATCTATATGATTTCTATGATGCATTTTACTTGTACATGCTAGGCATGCAGTATCTTATATATGACATAGATAGATGGATGAAAATGATTATACAACTACTACTATATGTTTTTATTTATTTATGATGAATTTAATGGTTTATGCAATGCAATGGTAGAATTAATGCAACTATATTTTTTATTTTTGATGTATGCAACTTATATGAAATGAACTTTGTAAATGGATGGAAAATGGATAATGATTAATGCATTTATGACTTGTCTCTTTTGATATATAATATAATGATTAATGATTAATGTAATTAATGAATGAATGCAATGAAAAAGATAATCTCACATCATTGATTTGAAACAAGATAATTGAAATTAAACCCCCAAAATTGATTAACCCCCTTGAAATTGGAAAAATCCTTTACATATGCAATTAATCTAACATGAAAATGCAATGCAATTAACTATCACTAGCTTTTTGTGAAATAAATGCAATAGAGATATTATTTCAACATTGAGGGTTGTGGAACTAGGAGCAAGTACAACCATCACTAACCACATCATGATGATATAAATACCGCTTTCATCACTTTGGTAACCATCAAGAAACTAGTACAACCCTCACTAGCTGAATAATCAACTATGGGAGTATGAATACCGGTTTCACCGGATTCAATGTTGCAAGTGGATTTTGGTATTAAGATATGGAAGATCTAAATATTCAAGGTATCCGTGTGTGTAAACAAAAAAAGGTTAACCCTCCTTCCTATATGAAAGTCCTCGATGGTTCTTTGATGACCATTTACTTAGATGAATTCACACAAAGTGGTTGATCTTCCTCAAAACACTCACTCAAAGTTAAGAAAATATCATGTCTTCATCATCGCTAATCTAGTCGAAACATAATCAATGAGCTAAAAAGACAGGACAAAATACAATGAATATCATCAAAAGCTTCAAGTGTTTTGTGTTGTATCAAGATTTTCAATAGAATTTCCAAACATTTTGATCATTTAGGTTATGTCAATTTTTAATCCTGATAATAAAGTCATGAAATTCAAGGATCAAGTTACAAGATTGAATGCTTGAGTTTGAACAATGATATCCACCAAAGGTTCAAAAATAAATTTCCTCTCAAGCTTTGAAAATCTCTTCTAATATGTGACCAAATGTAGCACTTATTGAATCTTTTGGTATCAAAACCAATGCTTTTTCCCCCAAGTGATAAATCTGACCATGTGAATCTTGGGCAAATGAAACCTAGTTTGTGACAATGCAGCTCAAAGACGTTATTATGACTATGCGCAAATGATGGATGTAATGAAGGATATACAACTGGGATGATGAAAAGGCAATATGTACAAATACAACTAGGAAAGACCTAAGTGATCAAAAAGTGCCTAATTTCCAGGTTTTCACCTTTTGAGGTTGTAAGATATAAAATTAATGGCACAAGAAGGATTCCCTAAATAAGATTTATGTAATATAGTAAAGCGAGATCCTAAGGCCAAATTTATGTTTTCTTACACTTAATTATTATGATAAAATATCTTGAGGAACATATAAGAAATGAATGGACAAGGTACCTACCTCATAACATAGCAGATCTGGAAAAACTCATTTTCTAAGGTCTGTATTGAGTTTCTGGAAAATTTGACAGTTGATATGGAACCGGAATACAGAGACGAACAAAACCCAGAAATCATTTTCCACTCTAATGTCATCTTATGGAAAAGGTTGACCTTGAGCCATAAATGTCAACCCTGACCCAATAATGTTGACCCTCACCTACACAGATTTGAAAGTGACTTTGTTTGCATCATCTGAAAGAAAACCGAAAAGGGTATCAAGATTTGGTTTCTAATCTGCTATTCTGCACCTGTAACTCCCAAAAATAGCACCTGAAAATATCTGAAAAGATGGATTTTGGGGTGGCTATATAAGGTTTTGCCTTAGTCAAACCCCCGTTTTGGTGATCTCCACCTCCATGAATAGCCAAATATAGAATGTGATGTGTGTGTGTGTGTATTGATCTCTTGAAGAGAGCTTGTAAACATGAAATATCAAGATCTAATCTTCTAGATTAACAATCCTAACATAACATGGAAATGAGAAAGCAATGCATAGATTTGAATATGACAAA
>MU227106.1:867800-881236 GCA_018584345.1 Thuja plicata
GTTCAAGTTTTTTAATTGGTTGTATAGGCTCAGGAACCTTAGCATATTCTGTGTTTAAACAGGGATTTGGTTCATCATCCGCATGTAATGTGTACATTAGATTTTTGTATATGAACCTAACCTTGCGTTGAAGAGTAGAAGGAACCGCATGCATAGTATGTAACCAAGGTCTTCCTAATAGAAGGTTATAATTGAGTGGTCCCGGCATAACATGGATAGGAGTGTAAAGAAGCACATGACCAATTTTAATGGGAAGCGTAATAATACCCAATGTTTTCTTTGCAATATTATCAAATCCATGAATAGGAATATTGTCTGGTTGAATAGTTGTAAGATCAGCTTTAATTGCCTTAAGCATATCCATGCTACAAACATTAAGCCCAGATCCATTATCAATCAATGTTCTGTGAATGATACTCTGATTAATAGAGACATCAACCATAAGAGCATCATATTGATTTTGCACCTCAACAGTAGGTAAATCTTTGTCAGAGAATACAATAGGAGGTATAGAGGGCATAGTATGTATGCACTCCAGAAATGAATTAATGTTCTCTTGATTAGGAGGCATGACAAGGAGAGTAGATAAGGCTTTTTGCAATGCCTCATGATATGTAGGAAAATTTTGAAGTAATTCCCATAAAGATATCTTAGTGGGAGTAGCACGTAATTGTTTCACTAATTCATATTCCTTAAAGGAAGAAGGTAACCTAGGTGCTTGAGGAAGCATGGGTTGAGAAGGAGGTAAATTTACTGGGATAGTAGGTTGAGGATTATTTTGTGTGTGATAAGCATGCAAAATGGAATCCATGTTATCAAAGAAATCCAAGGGATCTATGGGTTTTCCCTTAATAGTTATTTTAGGACATCCTTTTACCATCATCAAAGGTTTTGGAAATAACATGTTAGGTGTCTCAATGTTGCAAATAGAGGAATACAAAGGTAACCATGCATACACTTAATGGTAAAATTCAATTGAAGAGGTTGTGGAGGAGGATGAAATGGGAATGGGATCCATGGGGATCTCATTCAAACCATTTTCATTCTCACTTCCATGTACCTCATTAAGGGATCTATTCTTTTGTACAACAAAATCCTCATCAAAGTATTCAGAACAAAAATCATACATGTTGAAACACTACAAGCATGAAAAATGTAAATGTTTTTGTATTTTTAAAGTAATTTTGCAATTTTTATGAATTTTGAAATATAAATGCAAAAGCATAAAAGAAATTCTACTTCTATATGCATACAAAATCTAATATGGAATGTGAATCTAACACCAATGAAAAACAAAGAGTTGTGTATCGCGGGTTCACCTAAATGTAAGATATAAAATTTATGGCACAAGAAGGATTCCCCAAATAAGATTTATGTGATATAGTAAAGCGAGATTCTAAGGCCAAATTTATGTTTTCTTACACTTAATTATGATGATAAAATAGCTTGAGGAACATATAAGAAATGAATGGACAAGGTACCTACCTCATAACATAGCAGATCTAGAAAAACTCATTTTCTAAGGTTGTATTGAGTTTCTAGAAAATTTGACAATTGATATGGAACTAGAACGCAGAGATGAACAAAACCCAGAAATCATTTTCCATTCTGATGTCATCTTATGGAAAAGGTTGACCTTGACCCATAAATGTCAACCCTGACCCAATAATGTTGACCCTAACCTACATAGATCTAAAAGTGACTTTTGTTTACACCGTCTGAAAGAAAACTAAAAAGTGTATCAAGATCTGGTTTCTTATCTGTTGTTCTGCACCTGTAACTCCCAAAAATAGCACCTGCAAATATCTGAAAAGATGGATTTTGGGGTGGCTATATAGGGTTTTTCCTTAGTCAAACCCCTGTTTTGGTGATCTCCACCTCCACGAATAGCCAATTATAGAATGTAATGTGTGTGTGTGTGTGTATCGATCTCTTGAAGAGATCTTGTAAACATGAAATATAAAGATCTAATCTTCTAGATTAACAATCCTAACATAACATGGAAATGAGAAAGCAATGCATAGATTTGAATATGACAAAGAAAGCATACCAAGTCCCCAAGGCTAAAGTATTCCTATCAACTCACAATCTGTAATTGCTACCCCATGGTAATGTCCTTTGAATGCTTGAATGTTGAAAATAGTAGATCTAAAGAGAGATCCTTCTTGCTTCAATGAAGATCCACCATAGATTATCCTTCAAAATGCTTGATAGAAGATGATGATATTTCCACCTAGCTTGTCCTTTTATATCATCCTCTTTCTTGTTTGCATCATTTCCTCATGTCATCTCCCGATTTCGTCTCATGATCAAATGAAGGAAAAAGAGAGTGTTTATATAGAGATTTCAACATAGGCCTCCTAGGGCAATGCAAGGGATCCAAATTCAAATCTCACCTCAAAACATGGTCCAATCACATTTGCCAACTAAGGAGAAAACATATTAATTCAAATATCAAAGAAGACACTTCCGCATCAGAACCTGGGGACCTATTTTAAGTTTCGGACCCTGATAAGCTCCAGATTTGAAAGTGGGGACCACCACCTGGAAAAGGTCTATGTCGACCTCAACCCTAACCTAGGTTAGGGTCGACCTCAACCCTGACTTGAGATTTTGGGCAGGTCACCAGGAAGTTGCAGAAAGGTTTTCAGATCAGTCGGGGACCTAGAAAGGTAGGGGAATGTGCCAGAGTGTTTAAGAAGGCCTAGAGGCCCAGAGAGAGAGTAGAATGAGTTCCAGGAGGACCAATACATAGATCCTACCTAGAGAGAAGAGCCATGGAGAGAGAAATTTGGGAGAATCCATAGGATCCTAACCCTAACTTCATCTATACATGTATAATCAAGAGTAGATGCAAATCTAATATGCCAACCATACTAAATGAGGGTGTTAAGCCTATCAAAATGGAAGTGCTTCCATTTTAAGATGATACAGAGATTTTTTTCTCTTTTTCTCTTTTTTTTTTTCTTTTTTTTCTACCAAGGCCCCTATTGCTAGGTTTTTACCAAAGACACTTTTCTCTTTTTCAAATTTTTTTTGATATTTTTTATTTTTTTATTTTTTTGATAATAATAAGGCATATTTTCTAGGTTTTCACCAAGACAACATTTTTTTGATTTTTTTAATATTTTTACTTTCTTCATGTTCAATTTTCTCCTTTTTAATTCTTTTCTACTTTTCCATTTCTTTTTACTTTTGATCTTTCTCATTTTTTTTTGGATTTTGAACTTTCTCATGTTTTTAGATTTTGAACTTTTATCATGCATAAATAATGATGCTAAATTCATCAGATACACACTCATCTGATACTCTTTCTTCCTATACTCTTTCATCTGATCAGGTATGAAACCTCTTTAAATGGATGTTGTTAATAGTCTCTTGCAACTCATCACATGCACAATCAGCTAGTTTGCAGGTCCATGTTCCAAAATAGGAAGTAATTACGAAAGGTCCAAGCCAATTTGCCTCCTATTTTCCTTTCTTTTCTCTATCTGCTTGGTTTTTAGGGTTTTCTCTTAACACTAAGTCTCCCACTTGAAAGGTTCTAGGTTTGATATACTTTTTGTAATTCCTTGAGATTCTATTTTGATATACTTTCAAATTCTCATAAACTTTTGTTTGATGTTCCTCCAACAATTCCAATTGTTGAATTTGGGCAACCCTATAATCCTTAGCATTGATTAATCCTTGTAATGAAGCTCTTAAGGATGGGATCTCAACCTCCAAAGGTAAAACAACTTCTGCCCCATAAACTAAGGAAAATGGTGTATCTCTTGTAGTTGTTTGAATTCTAGTTCTGTATGCCCACAATGTCGGGTTTATTTGAACATGCCAATCTCTTCCTGATTTGTCAACCAATCTTTTCAATATTTTGAGAATATTCTTGTTTGTAGCTTCAGCTTGTCCATTACCTTAAGGATAGTAAATGGAGGAAGAATGGTGTGTTATATGAAAAGTTTCAGATAGTTCATCCACATTTTTTTCTTGAATTGTTTCCTGTTATCCATGATTATGGCATGAGGAATACAATATCTACAAATGATGTGATTAAGGATAAATATAGAAATTTGTTTTCCCATTGCAGTTGTCAAAGGTATGGCCTCTACCGATTTGGTAAAATATTATGTTGTCGTGATGATATATTTGTGACCATTGGAAGAAGGTGGATAAATCATTCCAATAAGATCAAAGCCCCACTAGTAAAATGACCATGGTGTGATAAATGGGTGAAACTCTTGTGCAAGTGCATGGATCATGTCTCCATGGTATTGGCATTTTGTACACACTTTAACAAAGTGGCAAGCATATTTTCCTAATTTTTTCTAGACATACCCCATACAAAGTATTTTCTTAGCTAAATGTAACTCATTCGAATGTGACCCACAAATCCCCTCGTGAACGTCTTTTAAATTTAACTTTTATTCCTTGTCCTCTAGACACCTAAGAAGCATTCTATCAAGACATTTGTGATACAATGTGTTTGATAGGATAGTGTAACGATCCGCTTGGTTTATAAAATGTCATTTTTGAGCACGAGTTTGGTCTATAGGTAAAACTTGGTCTTTGAGATAAGTATAAATGGGTTTGTACCAATGTGAGTCCTGTCCATTAATAAGGCCAATAATTTAGGTTTTAGGTAGGTCAAAATCTGGTTTCACCAACTCTTCCACCAATAATTCATACCTCCCATTTTGATCAGACATTTGGATCAAAGAAGCCGAAGCAGCCATAGCATTTGTAGCTCTATTCTTGTCCCTTGGAATTTTCTCAAATGTAATCAAGGAAAATTATTTATTCCAATCATCTACCATCCTCTTATATGGCATCAATTTTTCATCCTTAGTTTGATATTCATCATTGATTTGATTGATGACCAATCGAGAATCCCCATAAACTTACAATTTTGTGACATTCCATTCTAAAGCCATTTTGATCCCTATGACTAAAGCTTCATATTCTGCAATATTGTTTGTGCATGGGAACAATAGTTTATAAGATTTAGGAATGGTGTGCCCATGTGGTAAATCAATAAAATTCCAACTCCTGAACCATTCTGAGTGTAGGATCTATTGAAATATAATTTCATGCTTTAGCATCCACGTTGACTATCTCTGCATCTGTAATTTCAACTTTAATAGGATGAGTAGAAACAAGAGGATTTTCAGCCAATTGATCAGCTATGACTTGGCCCTTTATAGCTTTTTAGTCCACATAATCAATTTCAAATTCACTAAGTACCATCACCCATTTAGCAATTCCTCCTATTAGGGATGTATTACTAAGAAAATACTATAATGGATCAATCTTTGCAATCAACTTCACCTTGTGCATCAACATGTAATGTCTTAGTTTTTGTGAGGCAAAAACCATCACTAGACAAGCTCTTTCCATGAATCTATAGTTCAATTCATACTTGATCAAATTCGTGTTTAAATAGTAAATAGCTCTTTCTTTTCCTTCATCATCCTCTTATGCCAACAAAACCCCTAAAGATATCTCCATTGCTAAAATGTATAGTAGTAAGGGTTTTCCTTTGATGGGAGGCATCAAAATGGGTGGGTTTACCAAGTATGTCTTCAATAAGGTGAAGGCTTGTTCACATTCATCATCTTTATGCAGCAATCTTGTGAAAGAGTGGCACTTTTCCTCCAATGGATAAATGAACCTCTTAATAGATTGATTTCTTCCTTGGAGTGACCTCATTTGACTAATGTTTTTGGGAGTTTCCATATCCATTATTTCTTGCACTTTTTCTGGATCCACTTCTAACCCTTTTGCTGAAACTATGTAGCCTAAGAGCTTGCCAGATTGAACACCAAATGCACATTACTTTGGGTTTAATCTTACTTTAAATTGCTCCATCCTTGTGAAAATATTTTATAGGATAGGAAGATGATCTTTTATTTGATGTGACTTTTCTAACATATCATTCACATAGTCTTCTAGGAAAGTATGCATCATGTCATGGAAGATAGTTGTCATTACTCTTTGGTGAGTTGCTCTGACATTTTTGAGGCCAAAAGGCAAAACATTCCAATAGAAAGTAGCCCAAGGGAAAGTGAAAGTGTTCATTTCTCGATCCTCAGGTGCAATTAGAATCTGATTGTAGCCACTAAATTCATCCATCAATGAAAACATAGAATGTCATGTCATCAAATCCACTATAGCATCAATGCTAGGTAATGGAAAATCATCCTTAGGGAAATCAAGATTAAGGTCTCTAAAATCTGTGCATACTCAAATGGATTTGTCATGTTTAGTAATAGGTAAAATATTGGAGATCCATTCTGCACAATCTATTACTCTTATGAATCCAACTTGTAATAGCTTTTCCAGTTCTATCTTGACCAATAGAGCTACATGGGGATGCATTTTTCTCAACTTTTTCTTCATAGGTTTGACTTTGGGTCTCACCTTAAGGTGGTACATTATGAAACTTGGATCCAATCCTGGCATGCCTGTATATGACCATGCAAAATTGATTTGCTTTTCTTGAAAGAATTCAATGACCTCCTTCCTTTCTGATGGAGTCAATGATTTTTCTAAGTGAATAAAATTTGGTTCCAATTCATTTCCAATCTTGACCTTTTTATTTTGGCTCAATGAGGATAGGAGATCTCTCGTATTCATGTTCTGGTAGGGTATCCAATCTCTCTTCCTTAGGCACTACAGTTGGGTTTTCACCTTTGGAAACATTTGTTATTTTTACTTTTTTAGGGTCTAGCACAACCACATGGTGGTTTTCACCTCTATACCTTTTCATTTTTTTGAATTTTTTTCTTTTATCTTGTGGATTAAGAGATTGGACCCCTGTCTCTATCATCATGTTTGGATTGAATTAGTTGGTGGAAGATGGCTCAACCATGTTAAGGTATTGGGCCATTGCATTGTCATTGGGAAAGTATAGTAGGTCATTAGGTTTGGTTAAGTCCCAGTCAATGAATTCAAGATGAAGAAGAGATAAAGATTCATTAAGAAAGTTTTCATTTAAAGGGTTCAAGGATATGACTTCGTTTGAGGGTTTGTACATTGTATCGCTTACGTCAATGAAATGTGTTTTCTTGAGGTGTTCCATGGAAGTAGGATCCAAATTTACTTCACTAGAGTCCTCATGGATTTCCATGGGAAAGGTTGCATGTGGATTAAATATAACATTTGAATCACCCCCCCCCNGCACCCCCCCCCCCCCCCCCCCCCAACAAAGGTACCAAAGGTTCACCTATCTATTGGTTTCCACTAGATGCTTGTCTTACATTGGGTTCTTAAGGATCATTTGATGCTTGTGTAGAACTCAAACCTTGATTCTCATCGTCTTGACTTTTGGCATTAGGAATGGTAACATAGGTATGTATAACATCTACCTCTTTGTCATGACAAGAGTCTTCAAATAGGGTATCCCTCTCATATTCTCCAGAATCATCCTCACTCTCGGATCCTACCATATGTAAATGCTCATGAAAACCATGTATAGGGCTTGAAATTTCTCTTTTTCCTTGATGCTCTATTCTTGATTTCTCATCCTTTGACCTCCAAGGAGGTTCAATAGGTTCTAGAAACCCTCTACTCCTAATTCCTAAGGATCCTCTTCCCTTGTATCCCATTTTTTCATTATTTAAAATCCCTTTCCATATTGATCAGTTTGGATATTGATATGTTGCACTCTTTCAATGGGATTGTTTTAAGTATCCTCCTCTTTATAGAGCCATTGTAAAACTTCATTATCATCCTTTTTATAGGGCTGATTTATCACTCTCTCTTACAAAATGAGAGTTATATTTGTGAGGTGGATGAGAACTTGAAGGTTTCCCATGTGTCTTTGGGGAAGTTGTTAAATCAAATAGGGAAATTAAATATTCCCCCACATCTTTGGAATTTATTCTAGATTACTTTTCAAACTTATGCATCATCTCACTCATCTTTTGGTAATTGTCCTTCTTGGTTTGTTCTCTCTCATCCTTAGAGGGTTTTGAAATTTCTACCTTTGGTGTAGAATTTTTAACTAAATTTTCATTGGAACTTTGACCCTCATAAATAAATTTCTCCTTTCCCTTAGTTGATGTAGATGAGTTGGTTTGATGAGGATTTGAAGTAGATGTAGAATTTGATGTCAACTTAGGACCTTACTATTTTTTTTCTTCAATGATGACATTAGGAATTATTCCTTCCCTATTATGAGGAATAAATATCTCATGAAGAGGTTTCAATGTGTTGCAATATTGAAAAGGATTAGAATCTCCTCCAATAGTTATTTCTTCACCCATGTATATAAATTTAATAAATTAATGATAGGTTGAAGGCACCTCTTGAATCTCATGAATACATGGCCTTCCTAATAAAATATTATAGGTTAACTTCATGTCAAGGACTTGAAAAATGGTGTATTTCTTGATAGGTCCAACTTGAATGGGTAGAACTATTATTCCTTTCGAAGATATTTCCTCCTCATCATAAGCCTTGATAGTAATTTTCTTTTTAGGATCAATATATGATTCGGATAACCCTAAATATTTGACAAGGTTCAAGGTGAAAATGTTGAGACCATCTCCCCCATCAATGATGACTCTCTTGATCCTATGCCTTTGGATTAATACTTCTATATGCAAGGGAAAATTTTGAGGATGAGTAATGGACATATCATCTTGTTTTGGAAATGAAAGGAAATGTGGTGCAACAAGATGTCCTACCATGTTTTGAAACTTATCTTCCTCCAAGTTTATAGGAACATTAGTTTCCACTAGAGATTTTTTCCAAGATCTCCTTATGATTAGGAGAAAGTTTTAATAACTCAAAAATAGAAATTTGTGTTGGATTCTTTTGCAATTGACCAACCAAACTATAAGGCTTTATTTTAGTAGATGTTTGTTTAGCCAAAATAGTTGATTGTGTAGGACCAATAGGTTTAGGAGCACCCCCTTGTAGGGTAATCTTTTCTGCTTTCCCCCTATTGATAGCATTAGAAGTCTCCATTTTGGGTGGTTCCTTTATCATCACAACATTAACAACATTCTCATGTCCAAATAAGGTATTGATAGTATTGTCATAATGATGAGAAAAATTAACATTGTTGTTACCTTTAGAATTGTTTCTATGGTTGTTCAAATTTGAAGACTCACCTTTCTCATGATTAAAGAAAGGTGTTTTAAATGTTGTATGATCCTCATTGTTTTGGGGCCCTTCCACCTTAATCACACCATTATGAATTAAATCTTGCACCACATGTCTTAGGCACATGCAACCATTTGTTGTGTGTCCTCAATTTCTAGGGTATTCACAATGATTGGACTCACTCCACCAAGTAGCCGTCACTTGTGGTTCGTAGGGTTGAGTCCTAGGTAATTCAATAATTTTATTCACAATGAGGGTTCTCAATGCATTTTCAAGTGGTTCACCCAATGGAGTGAACTTCCTTCTAGGTGATGGAGCAAAGTGGGGTTTAGGATTATTGGCCTCTTGATTGTTCCCAAAGTTGTTATTATTGTTCTTATTGTTGAAAGGCACTTTGGGTGCTTGACTTGCATTATTAAATTGAGTAGATATTATTTTGAGGGTAAGTGGAGTGGCCTTAAAATTATTTTCTTCGACAACTCCATCATTAACCACACCTTTGTTATTTTTTCTCATCCAAAATCGGTTATTGTTAGGAGGAGCCATATTTTGATTGTTTTTGGACATATTGTTGTTAGCATTCTTATTATCCTTGTAGAATTTGAGTTCTCCACTTTTGACTAATACGTCCTCCATAGTAACTCCATTCTTGATAAGGTCTTGGAAATACCTAGGGCATTGTAACCTTAACTGATAATTCATCTCATTCTTTAAACTATTAATAAATATATCCACTTCTTTTTAGGCACACTTGGAGGGTATCTAGAAAATACCACTCTCCACCTTTGTAGGAAAAGTAAGAATCCTTCCCCCTCATGTTGTTTGGTATTACATAAGTTAATCATTGTAACCTCATGTTTTATATTATAAGAGTAATGAGTTACAAACTTGGAGGCTAATTCCTCAAAAGTGCAGATGTCGGAGGGTAACTTGGAAAACCACTCCATTTCCATACCTCCTAAACTTCTTGGGAATAACCTCATTAAATATGTTGTTTCATGAATGAACTCCAAGCTTAATGCACAAAACTCACTTAGATGATCTTGAGGATCAAATGCTTCTTCGTACTTATCATACTTAGGAAAAACATAATTGTCAGGGAATGGAACCATAATTAAAGTTTAATCAAATAGAAATGGACATAATGCTTCGATAAAGAAGGGTTTAGGATCCCCAACTTGTTTCATTGTATCCAATTGCATTTGGAATAATTTAAACTTATTTTTCATGATGTCAATAGGGTTAGCTTTGTCTTCTTTCTGCTTCAATTGATCAACATCATAATTGTGAGGGAGTTTAGTCCCCGCTTGTGCTAGATGTAGAAAATATTTTTCCCTCTCTTTCCAACACTTTCTTCATGAATTTAATAAAGAATGGTCTTTGAACCACTTCATTAAATTTTTATTTGGTATCCTCTTTGTCATTAGGGTCAATATTTCTACGATTGTTGTTAGGGTCTACCCCTTGATTGTTAGGGTCAACTCCTCTTCCATCGGCCCCATTATTCTTGACCTCACCATTTCCATGTTTATTAGTGTTATCTCTATTGGAATTGTTGATTAGGTTGGGATCCATATTTCCTAATGGGAAAACCATGTTTGGTTCAACCTCCTTGTTTGGTTCTTGTGTTGGTTATTGTGAAGAAGTAGAATTATCACTAGGAAAAGGAATTTCTTGCCTCAAATATGTTCCATCTGATTGTAGGGTAGACTTGATGTAACATGATTGGGTGAAAGCTGGCATGAGCATAAATCACTAAAAACTTGGCTTGTTATCACCTAATTTGATCAATCCCTTAATTATTTTGTGGTTTTCCCAATAATGAGGGATTCTGATCAATTTGAACTTATGAATGGGTAAAAGATCCAAAAGGGTATCCAGAAATGTAATCAAATTGTTTTCAAACCCTTGGGAAATGCCCCCTATTTTCCCTTCTTTTTCTTCTGGGTGTCACTTCACTGTTGTTTAAGCATGACTTCACACTGTGTAGGCGGTGACTGGAAATTTTGTATGCGGCACTCTATAGTTTGCAAGAGGTGTTTGGTCATTTGTAGGCGATGTTTAAAATCTTCCAAGCATCACTTTCTAGTGGGTTAAGCGGTATTTCAATGTTTGCAGGTGTGACTTCCATTTACAGGCATGAAAAAACTTTTTGTAGGCATTATTTGATTGCCTGTACGCGTCACTTTGCTGCTTCAGTTGGTTTTTTACAGTTTTTTAGGGTTTTAAAATTATAATTTATGTGATCAAAGTTGTATGATGAAATTCTTGCTTGAAATTAAAGACACAAACATAGTACACACATAAAATTTGTATCTTAATCCTAAAACACACCAATTGTGTGTTCTTGGATGTTTTCACGGGTCTTGTACAAGAATTTCTTCCAAACAATCTACCTAGAGTCAAATTTGGCTTTTTAACAATGGCTCTAACAAGGTAGCTTGCTACTTTAACAATGTTTTAATGAACACCTCTGTTATAAAATATGAAAAGTCTCTTATACCCTTTTGCAAGGGCTTCCCACATGCACGAAAGTATGATTTTGCGCAATCCTGAAGGACTACTAGAGGAAGTGAAGATCCTTAACACAATTTAGTCACTACGACCTATTAAGGAAGAGTGCATTTTTTTATAGTGGGTTAGATAGTCTCATGGCTAAAGTGAGTATCTCCCACTTTGGGTTGTTCCCTCTCACCATCCTTGTAAGTATATTATCGGGAGGCAGGCCCTCTAAGTATCTAGCTAACTAGCATGTATATAGAAAACAGAAATTGAACTTAGTCAAGCAAGTTTGGGAGTTTGATTCACTCAAAGAGTGAAGATAATATCCCTATTAATTTTCTAAATTCCATTCACTTCAAACACATTTTTTTATTTTCAACCTCTTGACAAGTAGGTTCTTAAAATTTTGAAATGTTTGGTTCAATTCTACCCTTTCTTTCTACCACCCAAACTCAATACTTTTGGATTTTTTATCAACTTCGAAAAGTTAAGAGCATATACCTAATGTTTTGTTTGGAATGGAAAATAATTGGGTGGCCCTATTAGACTAGATACAAATTAAATTCCATAGTTTAAGGAAAGCAAGCTTGATTTGAAAAATACCTCTTTCTTTGTAGCTAGCAAAGGCTAGGCAGATTTTTGAGGTTTTTATGCTTTTTTATTGCACTCACCTAGTGGTGATCGTTCATTCTCCATCTCCTCCAACAAGTTAGTCAACACCACAACCAAAGTGAAGAAAACCAATTGAATTGACAATGAATTTAGAATCCTTAACAAAATTTTGCAAAATCAAAGATTAAGGACCTAAAACATGAAATTAATTGAGATAAGGAAACTTCTTTTGTATGCATTTACAATATTAACAAAATGAACATACAAAACTTCCTTTTCCTCTAAACTTTCTAAAATATTCAAATTATGTATTTGTTTAGAGTGTTTGTTTTGAAGCCTTACCTCCTTGCTTTCCCTTTTGATTCACACCTATGGTTTATGCACCTTCAAGTGTTTGTTCATTTGTAGAAAACACAAAAATAGAGAGTTAATAACCTCCTTTTATCAAATTGAAAGTAATAAAACATGAAAATTAGCAGGCGTCATTTACCAGCTTATAGGCGTTGCTTTGCAGTAAGCTACGCAGAACTTTGCACTAGTGTAAGCATTATTTGGAACTCTGTTATGTGGCACTTTACAAATAACAGGAAAAAAAGACAAATACTAGGTGTTACAAAGCCAATTAAAGGTGGTAGATCAAAGGTCACAAGTGGAAGGTTCAAGCTTACAGGTGGTATTTCAAAATTGTCAGGCATCACTTTATTGTCATAGGCGTGATTCTTCAACTAAAAGACGTGATAGAATTAAGACAAAAGAAAGAAGTAGCACTACTACATTTGACCTCATTTTTCTACCAAAGATTTTGACCATCAATTAAAAAGATTTAGGTTGGTCGGATTATAGAAGGAAAACTTCTTTTTTTTTTAATCCATGCCCATGTTAGTCAAAATTTTGACCAATACAATGTAGGTCAAAATTTTGAAGAACACGTGAATAACTTTAAAAAGAAAAAAGATTTAGCATCTCATTTCATTGTTTGGTTTTAAGTTGGGAGCATGAAGGAGCTGGAGCCTAAAAAAGATTTCGCATCTCATTTCATTGTTTGGTTTTAAGTTTGGAGCGTGAAGGAGCTGGATCCAGTGATTGTTTAAAGTTTTATTTGGTGAGAGTAAAAGGAGGACTGCCTGCCTGCGAGGGTTGCCACTGTGGTTTGGTGTAAAAGGAGGACCGCCTACCTGCGAGTTGTTGCCACTGTGATTTGGTGTAAAAGGAGGACC
>MU227106.1:893941-914723 GCA_018584345.1 Thuja plicata
CTTGGTCCTGATTTCTTGCCCTTGGTATGTCAACTTTCCCCTAATGTCAAAAATTTATGTTTATTGAATTCATTTATACATCCAAGGTACTTGATGTTATTTATAGGTGGGGTGTTAGAAATAAGTCGATTAGATCAAAATCTATTGGTTCTAACTCTTTTTTTACTTTACAAGTCTTGGAGTGCCATAGGCGGGATGGATTTGAAGTTGGCAATGCTGACAAGATATTTGAGAGTACATTTGCAGATCAGATATGTCAAAAAATTTCTTAAAGGGCATGTCTCAAAGAGTGTGAGCTTGTGTATGTATACCTTATCTAAGTCAGATTCTGATAGCTATTATTTACATATTGTTATTATATCTTTATGGCATATTAATAAATGGATCCAAAGAATAGAAGTTTATGTAATGCAACTAAATATCACTCTGAATTGTTTAAATAGAATGCTTATGCAATTGTTTCCCTAGCTATGAACACCATAGGTTTACCATCTGTAGCTAGAATATCTCTATAACCTGGGTGTTAATTCTTAACCACCATTTTCACAAAATCAACATCAATAAATATATTAGGACAAATGAAATTGTTCAAGTCTAAGCTCCATGGATTTTATTTTGGAAATAAATATTCTCTCCTCCTATGGAAGTAGTTGAACACTTCCTAGCCAGACTCTAGCAATTATGCATCTTGAACCCCGGTCAAATTATTTAGTAATTTGTCTCGTGGACCTCCACACCTAGACACATTATGTGGAACAATATAAGGTTGGTTTGTAATTTATTATTTTGTAAATTGCTTCTCAGAATATCAATCTACAGTCAAACAATCTCCTCCTTTGTATATCATTTTATGTTTTGTGATAACACAAATTTGTTACTTGAAGATTGAGTATCAATATCAATAAATTCCTTGTATTCCTTCATTTCTATGTTAGAATATCAATATCTATAAATCTGCTAAAATGAAGTTTTCAGTATCAGCAAAACATAACTATCAAAGAAAAACCCTTCATTCTCACATGCATACCAACTATTTGACAAAATACTCAATTGAAACAAGTGAAAAATAATTGGTTCAAACTGGTAGGAGATATTACAATGTCTTCAAAAAATATAGGTTACAAAAGTTAGGAAAAATAGTTGTCTGAGTTTAATTAAAAATAAGTAACTTGTCATGCCTGAATAAAATCTTGTTAGTATTTTGCTTTTCCAAATACATTACTCTTGCATGAATCTTTCTATAGGTATAGAATAGTCTTATGTTTGTTTTCTTTTTGTCACTCATATCATTTTTCTTTCACTTCATCTTCCTTTGCCTTCATAATAATGACAAGGCCTTCAAAAAATAAACTCAACATGTCTCATATAAAACTTGAAGTCTACACTATACTATTTATTTGTTTATAATTACTCAAAATATTAATGTTGATTTATGGATTCTAAATTATAGTTCTTATATTGAACTTCTCTTCTTTTTCTAATTCAGGAGGTTGACGTGACATAAATTCAACCTCTAAGGTGTGAATGTGATTATTGGTACATTCCTTGTACTCACCCCTCCCCCTGCATCCCCCGATGCCCGCTCTCTCTTGCATGATATTGTGGATGTGTGTATCTCCTCTGAGTAATATTGGTTAAAGTTGAATACGTCATATGAGGAAAATATTATCAATCCATAAAGAAATCAAAGAGTTATCTGATAACTAAGTTACATGTTTGTTTCATTTTCCCCCATACAACAATTCTTATTTTAAAAAACATAATATGTAACAGTTCTATCTCCGGAAGGAAAAGAATGAAGATGAGCACCGCAAATTTTGCAAGTCGCACAACAGGAAAATTTTTCACTAGGACAGAGCCATGAAGCCCAAAGGTCCACTGAAATCTATGGATCAAGGCACAAGAAGACCAAGTATGCCCCCCACAAGATGAAGCCTCCCACACCCCCAACAAGGTTAACAAATAAGAATACTTTCTTGAGGTGAAGGTTTTGGTAAAAATATTGGCAACTTTATTGGATGTTGGGCAATAGTAGACTGATGACTTGTCCATGAATGAGATCCCCAATGTAGTGTATCTGGATGTCAATATGCTTGATCCTTTGATGATGGATTGGGATACATGAGACTTGAGTAGCACATTGATTGTCTCAAAATATGATTGATGGTTGTTTAGATTGAATACCAAACTCAATGAGAAAATTCTAAAACCAAATAGCCTCAGTTTTGGTACTCAGCTTCAATAGAACATGGACCAATAACAAATTGCTTCTTTCTCTTTAACAAACAAGTCTTGAACCAAGTGAGAATCTATAAGTTGAAGTCATGAACTTATAGCTTCTCACTTGGTTCAAGACTTGTTTATTAGAGAGAAAGAAGCTATTTGTTATTGGTCCATATTCTATTGAAGCAGAGTACCAAAATTGAGGCTATTTGGTTTTAGAATTTGTTTTTTCTTAAATTCAATTTGCGTTGAAATTTTGACATTAATTGGTCAAATGCTTGCATCGTGGGTTTGGAATCCTGGTCAAAACAGAAAGAGTTTGGTCAAAATGTTTCAACCATTCCATGTCAAAATTGTGCATCATCGGTTTGGCATTCTGGTCGAAACAGAAAGAGTTTAGTCAAATTGCTTCGACCATTTTGTGTCAAAAAATTTCAAACATTTCGACTAAATTTGGTCAAAACTTTTCAAACATTTCGATGAACGTTGGGCACAGTTTCAAAAAATAATGTGGGCATTTGAATATGATAATTTTGACCAATTTTGTGTAGAAATTTTTACGTTAACAAGAATGCGGCGATCGTTCGACGATAAAAATACCGACAAAGCAATTTGTGGGTCTTTCGACCAATCTGCGTAGATAATTTGACCAATTTTTGTCAAAAATAGGGGCCAATTTTACTAGTGTAATTTGCAGGTGTCACTTCATTGCTAGCAGGTGTCATCCTTTGGCTTGTACATAGTATTTGACCTGCAATCTACAAAATAAGGACAAAAATTGAAATAAAATGATAGTTAGAGGCTCAAAACCCCACGGTGGGTGTCATTTCTGTATGTATAAATCATACCTTCATGAAATAAAGGTGCTATCTATTAATTGTATTGACATAATAATACAATTTAATCTAAGAATTGACAAATAAAGAATTTAACATCTCATGGATCTCTATCTAAGTACACTAATAGATCTCTCAGCCTTAATCTCTACTAGTGATAGCCCTAGAATGGGAATTTGTGTTTGATTATGCCTATTCTAGCTCACAACTCTTAAATTTATTTCACAATTCATTCAAAATGCTCTCAAATATGCTTGCAAATTCTCAATTATGCTTTGAAAATAATCTCAATTTCTCTCAAAATGGATATAGCATAGATGCTTTGCATTCGAATGTCTAGGTTTGTTTATGCTTGCAAAATGGCTTCTATTTATAGGATTTTCCCAAGTGTATGGGGTAGAGTCAATTGATCATGATTAAGCCTTCGTTGAGTGAAAGGATTTCAAATGGTTTCAAATGGGGGGACAATTTAAATTCTTCTCTCAAAGGTTGGGACAAAGAGACAAATTTGAGTGATTAGGATTGAAAGTTCAAAATGAGTGATTGAGGTTACAAATTTGGAGTGATCCATGTGCTTTGATTTCTCAATTCTCATTGGTTCCTCAAATTCATGTTGAAAGATGTTAGGATTATTAAATTTAATCAATTAATTAATTTATCCATGTAGGGGAATAGGTTGGATTTGATTTTTGATTTAAATGTTATAATTAATTGATTAAAATCAGTTATATAGTTTGATTAATCCCTTTAGGCTTATATTTAATCATTTGATGTCATTTATTAATTAATCTTTTGATTTAAATTGACTTTATCTCAATTTGATTGATAAATTTCCATTTGAATTGATTTGATCCATTTTGATGATATTAAGAGCATTTTGCTGAGATTTGCATATTTGCTTGATTAGAGAACACCTGCCCAGTTTTTGGTGTCTACAATAGGTAACCATGGTAATGATCAATTTTGGGATGTCATGCATGATGATCCCTCTCTAGAACTTAACAAGTGAATGGAATATGCTACCATGCCAAGACCTTAAGGACAAGAACTCCAATAGACGTGACCTAGTTGTACATGTACACAACCTTGTGCAACTCCTTGTATAAGTTTCTAACAAACAAGAACCCTAATAAAAATAATGTAGTCTTGCTAGCATATCCTCCAAGATCTGAGCCCATCCATAGAGAAAACCCTGTGCACTTTGGTCTTCCATGATAATACCACCAATGAAATGAGATAGTACAGATGGAAGCAAGGCATAGTCACTCTCCATATGATCCCATGTAATATATCCACTTTCAATAGAAGGATTAGCGAATACTCTCCTTAGAGAAGAAATACCAAGAGAAGGTTGAACATCATAGTATACCTATGCACCAACTACTAGATTCTCAATATATTTTATATATATTTGGGAGTCACTGTGATCTCCTTGGTCAGCATATTAAAGGTGTTATTATCACTATGTCATCTCTCAACCAGGGAAGTGAGAAATCCATGGTTAATTGAATATCAGGTATTTTAGTAACCATCTCAAACAAAATCGACCGATCAAAGCTTTGTCCTCATCGAAAAATATGTCAATCATACCCATGGTATAAGGGCATTAAAAACAAAAGAAAATGGGATCAAACCATGCCTTCATTAGAAAACAAGCAAGAAATGCATCAATATTAGATCAATATGAGCATCATCAGCAAAATTTAGAACATTAGAGTATAGTACAACATTAGAATTCACTAAGAAGAATCAAATCAACAAGAAGAACATTCAAATTAACTGAAGAAAAACCACAAAATCAATCACTGACTCTCATACAATAAAGTGTAGGCAAACAGATTATCATACAAAATAGGACTTGTTGGGATATGAAACTTGATGTGAAATGAATAAAGATGTTATTTTGCATGAAATAGTAGGTAGAACCTGGATTGGGTCATTGGAAATAAAAAATGGTGGTAAACAAAAAAAAGACCGCATGGCATACGCAAATATGGTAGACACAAGGTTTTCATATGAACTCAAATACGATCATATACGATAAATGACATGGGAATACAAAACAACACAAAAATTGACCTAAAAAAATTAAAAAAATAATCAAGTTTGGAAAAATAATGATTGGAAAGGAACACTTCCCTGTGGTGCATTTTGATGAGGTCATCTGTAATGGTGAGATATCTTGAATTGGTGCTTCTCATTTGGAATCACCATGGTTTCTCTCAGAGGGTAAATGAGATCCAAAAGTCAAAAGTAAAAATGAATAATAAAATACCCAAATTTACTATATATAGGCTCTTTTGACCTATTTTTGACCTAATTTTCAAAAGTGGCAAAGTGGCTCGAAATGAACAACGCTAACTCAATCAATAGTCTTGACTTAATTTTTGAGATCGAAATCAAAATCGAGGTCAAATTTTATGAGTCAAACTCTAGTAAACCCTAGTCAAAGTACAATTGACCATGAACAAAGTCAGTCAAAGAAAAGAAGAATCCATTGAGAATTTTTCATTATCTATTTCACCACATTTTTAGCAAGTCAAACTTGGTCGAACCCAGTCTATTTTAGATATATCTTGGTCAAACCTAGTTCAACTAAGTCAAAATGGGGTACAAAATCAAATGGGAATTCATTTTCTCAAGTCAAACATTGTCAAAACCAAGTCAACCAAGGTCAAAATTGGTCAAAATCAAGTCACACATAGGTCAACCTTGGTCAAACTATATTTAGATCAACACAAAATCAGCTCTAAATTAGTTAATAATTAGTTCAAATCCATTATTAATCAGTCAAAATCAGTTTCTTATTATTTGAATCAGTCAAAATTAGGATTTTATCGATTTTCACTTTGATTTCGCTACCAAGGGGGCATCATTATATAAAAATACATCCAAACTCATCAAGTCAAATTCAATTGGATTGAGGAATTTTTATCAAATCTTCTTCATCAATCAATCAATCAAATTAGGATATCAAATCAAGTTTTATCATTAAAGTGAACATAATCTTATGTCTAGGGTCATCTCAACTTCATGAGAATACATATCAATTTGGGTATGTATTCTCTATCTATCTGAATGAATGATTTCATCGCATCACATCAAATCACTCAGTCATCATCAATCTTTTCAACATGGCTGAATCAACAGGGGCATATCAATTTCATCACAAAAATCAAATTGATAGTGTCTTCATCATCAGATAATCGGCTTCATCAAGAACTATATCAAGTCAGTTACCATGATCAACTTATAAATAATATTTTTCCCCTCCCAAAAAGGATCATTCTTACATTTCCCCTTATTATTCATCCTTTGTAGAGCCCATTTGAATATGCAATGCACATCTTGCCACTTGTCGACACAGTGTGCATTTTGGAGTGACTCATTTTATTTCAGTCCCAACTACCCACTCGAGCACCACATGTTCACCTATAGCTAGCCGTAATTTATTTATCTGGTGGGCCTGGTTCTTTTAAATTCAAGCACATGGATATCTCATGGACCTTTTCAGGAGTTCATCTTTCTTCGGCCACAACTTTCAACATTGTTGTTCCGCATGTCCCTTTCTTTTCCTATCAATTTCTTTTATTTGAAGATGTCAAACTTTCAAGGAAGATGTATATGTGAAGTCTTCATGGGGTTATAAGACCATATATTTTCAAGTAAGTGAGACTCCACGCCATTCAAGAACATATCCTCTTGGCCATAAGTGAAGTAATACATCATCCAAGTATCCACAAATCTGGAGCTGCCTTAGTTGTGGCATGATTATTCTTTCAGGAGTCATTGCAATAAGAAGTTAATAGAAGGAAAAACCAAAGACCTTGATGAAGACCATTTCCTCTAGTGGATCATGGTGTGTGAGCCACCTCTCCTCCAAGGATATTATTGACATAAAATTCTATGTTCCACCAAGTGCACGGTGCCGCATATTTTTAGGGTTCGTTTTCTCTCCTAGAATTTTGAGTCTCTAGGTTTCTCCTTTGTAACATTATATAATAATGTATTTCTTAATGAAAAAGGATTTGAGAACTTTTGAATTCTCATCATGCTTACTGAGAATCTACTCTTTTGTCTTAGAACTGTATATGTATACTTGAATCAATTAATAAAAATCAATCATGCATTTTGGCCCTTTGGTGTATTTTAAGATTCAATATGCACTTGCATTTTTGTGTGCTATTGTTTGAACTTTAGCATTAGCATTTGTGTTAAAAGTTAAAGTAGATTATTCTATTTTAAGCTTATATGTTTCATAGGTATTATTGTATGTTTTTCTTTATGTCTATGATTCAAGAGGCTTTGAATGAGTGTTTTTAAGTTTTAAGTTGTTGGTTTCACATTTTTCCTCAAGATTCTGAGTTAGGAATAGCCAGTGCATTTAGCTTTATTCAGTATCATTAAGATTTGGTACATCACCTTTCATTCTAGTATTTTCTAACCCTTTCCTCTAAATATAAAACAAAGATTTAGCTTCTAAATTCATAGAGGTTTTTCAATGAAAATAATTAGGTCACTCATTCATTGAAGCTTCCCATAATTAGGTCGTCACACCTGAGAGAAATTTTAAGTACAATAGTTCCTTTTTCTGGCATGCCCGGTAGGACCAAAATAAGTATACTCATCTTAGGTTGAGAAGGTACATGAGCCACAAGCCAATCACTAGATCCAAATCTATAGGAGTACCTCATTTACTCTCTCCCTCACTAGTCTTTGGAAGTTATAGGAGCTCCAACTAGAAATCTCAATCCAAGCAAGTGTAATACTAAGTACAAAACCAAGTTCAACAACCCATAATACAGAACCAACCTAGAAAATTTGTGTCTTGGAACAATGGAAGCCCTCTAGTTCCTCCTACCCCCCTAGCTGTGTGTGGAAAGATCCCTACATTATCCCTTAAGCCTTGCCTAAATTTACAGGGGAATATTCTAAGACTCCTGGTGAACACCTATAGGAGTTGGAAAAGGTATGCACATTACACAACATAACAGAGCAGGACATAGCCCTAAGGATTCTAGAAGAATTCTTCAAGGGAAAAGCTCAGGATTGGTATTGCTTTCTCCCTATAAATTCTATTGCAACCTGGGACTAGCTAGGTGACCCATTATATGAAAATTTCTCTAGTAAGGGAGATAGGTCCTCATTATTACAAGAGTTGATTACTATCATGAGGGCTCCATAGGAGGAGATTATAGACTTCAACACCAGATTCCACAAGACCTAGCATAGAATATATATTACAGCATGCCCTCCTGCCAACATGACCTATGTATTCTACCTAAAAGCTTTCATTCCTTATATCTATATAATGATTCAATCCATGAGAATACATACACTATCAGATGCATACACAACTAACGTAAGGGCATAAAATAGCCTCATAGACACGGGTCAGCTTCCTCCTATATTTTTCATGATTGTATTTTCAACCTTGGTAGCTACTCCTAGCCCAGTTGAGATTTCCCCAATCATTTCTCCCATGCCCCAATCCTATTACTACTATCCAAGCTCATATCCTAGCACATCAAGCATTATTCCTAACACTTCAGGTACTTCCTCTCTCGCTACCTTGAAGAATGAGGTAAGAAAAATGAAGAACCTATTGTGTACCTTTTCTAATGAAATTAATAATTTAAAGAGGCAGAAAGTCCCTTTCAAAATACCGCCCTATTAGAACCACTACTCTAGAAGGTTGAACTACTACACAAACCAACATCAAGGAAGCACCAAATTCAGTTAACTGCAAGTGAATAATCAACTGGTAACTTTATCTAACCCCTTATAAGTTGTTCCACTTAGTCAAAGTAGGGATTTGATACCTAGGTAGAACAAATTAGTAGAATATTATGCATAGTGTTTCCCTTGTAATGATGGTCATTCTCCGTGAGATTTCCTGAGAGGAAACCCGCAACAAAAAATTGTGAAGTAGAAATCCCAAGGCATTTCAGTCGACCCTAGCATGTATGTATTTCTTGGAATGGAAATCTATATGCTAAATGCTCAAATTAAAGGTATGTCTATGGAGAGAGAGGCAGTGATCTCCCCTGACCATGCTCTATTTTCATGGATGGAGAATGAGGAAGTGTTTGTGAACCTATTCAATCCAATGGAACCTCCATTCCACTGGAAACTCTTTGTAGGTGCAATCCAATTACAGTCTATGCTCAAAGAGACATAACACTTGTGATTTATTTATGCAAAAATCCAAGCCAAAAAAGAGAAAGGCATATTTTGAGCCCATTATTGTTCCTCCTTACTTAAATCCAAAAGAGACAACATCTTACAAACATGGAGATACAAAGAGAAATGTTTTGGCTACTCTTAATGTGGTCAAACAACTCAAGAAGGATCCTATGAATGTATCCACATGGGATATCCTATCCATCCCAAGGAAGAAATAATTTTTGTGAGAAGCAATATCCATAATAGATAAGACATATTCTATTCCAGCCAACACTCCAACGCAAAAAAAAAAAAGGTAAGGGTCTATCAAGTAAGCCAGTAGAGCCTAGAGGAAAGGAACATGTTCATGCTACCTTGGTTAACCAGCGAGTTTCTAGCTCAAGTGCAAAGGTAGAGAACCTAAAGCCCACTCCTTTCTACTTGACTCTAATTGTGAATAGGAAGTTGCTACACAATTCTATGAATTATAGTGGGGCTAGTAGCACCATCATGTCAAAATAAATTTTTGAGACTTTGGGCCTTGAGTATGAGCCTTTGAATAAGGGGGTTACATAGCTTGATGGTAACAATTTTCCAACCATAGGAATTATCAAAAAAAATTATCCTTACTCTATATTATTTTCCAAGCATTATTGTGCTATAAGAGGTAGTTTTTTATTGACATCCCCGTTGTCTTTGTCTGTTGTCTCTCCTGAGACATTACCACTAGGATTAGTCTATACTTGTCTCTAGATTGGTCACACCTTATCCTGAGAAACAATAATGGAGTCAAGATCAAAATTGTGAGTAAGCCCTTGCATGTCGAGCATGTTGTCTTTGAAGCTTTAACTAATTTTGAGTCTCATGAAATAGAGAAAATTGAAGAGCTTCTAGTAGAAGAGGATATTCTAGAGTCATAGATAGCAGAGGCTTCCCTACTCCTTAATTCTTATGACTTCAGAAACATCTCAAATTACTAGTCCACTAGTCTTGGTACTTATGTCATCTATGAAGAGGGTCAATCTATTTTGAGAGTGACTAAAGATGTTGCAAGTGAAGTTGAGGCTATTTAGAGAAGAAGCTCTTCTCTATGGATGTTACACTTTGATGGTGAGAGATGCAAGAAGGGTTCTAGTGTTTGGGTTTGTATAACCTCCCCAACTGGTGAGAGAACCTTGAGAGCTTTCTTCTTCCAATTCCCATGCTCAAATAATAAATTTGAATATGAATGGTTGATCCACAACATGAGCCTCGCTGAGTATATGGGTATCAAATAATTGAAAGAGCTTGGGAACTCAGAGCTAGTGGTTCATCAACTAAAAAATGTGGCAACTATAAAGCATGTGTGTATGTGCTCCTACCATCACCGGGTGTGGGATCTCATTGGAATTTTTTATGCTTTCAAAATTCAAGTTGTTCCATGTAAACAAAACATGTTTGTGGATATCCTAGCTATGGTCGACTCTTGTTTCTTCCCTAGCACTAACCTTTTAAAGAATGAACATATGCTTTGTGTGATCATAAGGCCCGTTGTTCCTGATAATGATTGAAGCTAGAAATTCTTCAAGATTGATGATAAAATTGAGACATTATTGCAACATTTCGGTGAGTTCCAAGACCATCTATAGCTAAAGATAGTAGAGGCATATGAAGAGAAGGTCATCCAACTAAGGGGAAAAAATATTCCTAGAGTTTTGATCACCCTGGACAACATCTTTAACTATGATTATGCTAATACTAATAGGATGAAGTTCAAAGAAAATGAACAAGACTATAGTGACCTAGAGGTCAACGAGGGTAGAATACTAAAATTCAGCAATAACGTTCCAATGCAAGACCAAGACCACCTAATTCAAATTTGAAATAATTACAAAGGTGTGATTGCTTGGTCATATGAAGATCTGAAAGGTTATGACCCATTAGTAATCTAGCATACCATTTATTTGGCATAAGGAGCAAAGCCATTCTGGCAAAAGCATACGCTCATAAACCTAAAAATCAAGTTTTTGATAGCCAAGGAGCTAACTAAGCTCATAGATTCCAATATCATATTCCTAATTAAGATTAGTACATGTGTATCCAACTTGGTTCATATCCAAAAGAAAAAATGATACATTCGCCTCTACATAGAATTTCATGATCTAAGTGGGGCTTTATTGAAGGATCACTATCCCCTACCATCTATGGAAGTGATATTGCAGTCGTTCGCAGGGTCTGAAATGTTTTCTCTACTAGATGGTTTCTTGGGTTACAACCAGGTACTAGAGAAGGAGGAAGACTAAAATAAGACAATATTCACCACTAATTGGGGAATTTTTGCATACAAAAATATGCCCTTTGGTCTATCCAATTTCAATACAACCTTTTAGTGTGCTATGGACATGGCTTTCAAGGATCTGATAAATAAGATCATCTTAATCTACTTAGATGATCTTACTATGATTTAAAATTCTACAATAGACCACTTTGACCATTTGGAAGCCATATTTCAAAGATGCCAGTAGTTTGGCATCTCACTCAATCCCAAGAAATGCATGTTCAGAGTTCCCCAGGGGAATATCCTTGAACACTTAGTATCCAAATATGGCATAAAATTGATCCAAATAGAGTCTGGTTAATTTAATAATTTCCACTACTTGTGAATAAAAAGAGATTATATTCTTTCATCAGAAAGATTAATTTCATAAGAAATTTCATAACTGACTTTGCTAGATTGGTGAGGCTCATCATGTTGATGATAAAGAAAGACCTCCAATTCAAATGGACCCAGAAGGAAACAGAGGCTTTCAACAAGATAAAAGAGGCTATTTCTTCTGCCCCTATTCTAGTGAACCCAGATTTATCATGATACTTCATCATGTATGTATATGTGAGCAACTTTAGTATTGGTATGGTGCTAGCATAAAAGAACAAAGAAGGAAGGGATAAAAATCCTATTGCCTTATACTCTAAAACACTTAAGGAATATGAGGTTAAGTACAAATTCATGGAGAAGAAATCATTTTTCATAGTCAAAGGGCTCAAAAAATTCAGGCATTTCATAGCCTCCAACAAGACAATGGTCTTTGTTTCTCACCCAACATCCATGAGTATATCATGGAGGGTGAGATTATTGAGAAAGGGGCCAATTGGAATAACAATATTATGTATTATGACATTGATTTCATACCCACCAACGTGGTCCATGGAAAAGGCTTATATGAATATATCACTCAGGAAGCAGACACACCCAATGTAGAGATAGAGGAAGTAGTCCTTATACAACTAGCTATAGAATCTTCATGGGTAGCTGAAAAGATTGAGTTTATGCAAAGAGGGAGATATCCTCATTATCTTCCAACTCACAAGAGAATATATTACATGCTGAAAATTTTCAGCTTTCGGTTAGTTGATGGTGTTTTATTCAAGAGGAAATTTGATGGTTCCCTCCTCAAGTGTGTTAACAAACTTGATGCAGTGAGAATTTTGAAATAATTCCGCAGTCATTCCATAAGAGGTCACCTTTCTGCCTGTTAGCACTATATTGAAAAAATTTGAATTTCCTTGGCCTTTGTTTTCCCGGGTTTCCTTGTCCTGCTCTCTGCGATCTGGTGCTTTAAATTCAGCTATCTCTTGTTCATTTTGGCTATCCTCTATCAAATTTCAGGTTTTCAAGTCTAAACTTTGCTCATCATGCAAAAACACTAAAAAACCCTAGGTTATCCAAGTGTTAAATGATGAAATCCTAAAACCCTAAGTCTTGGCACTCTATTTTGCTGTTACTTTTTCCATTCACTTAGCGCATGTGTTAAATTGAATCACCTTGTCGCGTTACCCCAGCCGAATATTCCAAATGACTTCCTGACTTTGCTTTTTCCTTGTGTCTCGTAGTCTTGATTAAAATCAGAATATTCCTTCAGTGTTCCAAGACTCAGCGATCTCTCTTAGTCGGGTGATCGCGGTAGATTCTCAGCGGTTAAGAAAATGTCTTTCGATTCTGCGATTACCTTTTGTCGCTTTGTCGCCAAGTGAATCCAAAGTTAAATGTTAAGTTTTCCTTCAGTCGCGTGGTCTTGGAATAGAATGGCGGTTAAGAGATTTTAGCTGAGACTTTGCGACTAACTATTTGTGGTTTGCAGAATCCTCAGTCGGGATGTCGCCAGAGCAAGATGATGATTCAATTCTCCAGTGTGCAGTAAGTGAACCAATGACTGTGTGACATCTGTCAAAAGGAGAGTGGATATTAAATGCTCAGTCGGGTTGTCGCCAGAAGGAAAAAGTGCATTCAGCGACTTTGAGACTAAGGTGCTTTTCCTTTTGTTGCGATGTCTGGAAATGATTTAAGGGTAGGAAAAAACATTCAGCGATTAAGCAACAGCCGTCAGATGAAAGAATAAAAAGATCAAACGGTGGTCGCAGTGTCTGAGAAGAAAGGTGCCCTACAGAAACAGTTCTCCTGACTTGGTGATTAAGGTCTATCGCGCAGTCGCCAGAAGCAGAAAAGGGGCACATACAAACTGTTGTAATAAAGTTAAAAGATCAGAACTTATATCCCCCGACTTGGCGACTAAGCATTGTCGCGTAGTCTTGAAATAGAGATTAAGCATCTACCGACAAGGAGATAATTGTGATGGTTAAGGATGACGGCTAGTCGCAAGGTCTCAGAATCAATGACGAGTTAATCTTAACTGTGCGTGAATTTGATTTCATCTGTGTCGCATGGTCGCCAGATTGTAACCCAGGTCAGCCAAAGGTTAAGAATGCACATTTTCGCCAAGCCTTGAGATGGAACCATGGTTAGTGATAAAGGCCCGCGACAAAGAGATTTGATACACTCGCTCAGTTGCTAGTCAATGAAGGTGAAAGAAAAGTCAACTCGCGAGTATGCGATGATGGAATGTCTGAGAAGTAAGATGCATAGTCGCTTAGTCAACGAGACTCAGGTGATATGAAATAATTCACTCGCCAGTCTGCGACTGGTTAAAGATGAAGAAAGTATCGCTCACTCGCAAAAGATGAAAAGTTGAGCAAGAAAGGATGGCGAGTATGCGACCGAAAGAAACATGGGAAAATTCATGTCTAAGGCCAGAACTGCCATGGATGCCAGGTGAGGTGGGAGCTGTTGCCAAGATAGAAGTGAACGCTCTCAAAGAGGTGTCCTCGGGAGCATCAGATGAAGAGCCCGACAAGTGTCCTATTTTGTTTCCCTCTGGAATGTTCCCCCTCTCCTTCTTATTCTGATTTTTGTTCTTTGTAAGGGGTTTTGAATTTTGGTTCTCCAAGGGAGAAATCCAAAACAAGTTCCATTAATGCAAGCTTGGTTCTGAACTTACTATTTTAGCCTAAGTGTAATGTTAATTTGAGTGTACTGAAATAGGTTTTATCAATAGAATATGACTGGAATCTCATTACAAGTATTTTGATTGTCTCTGTATGTTTTGGAAGTTCTTATGAATTGGATTTTGTAAGGCAATGTCCAATTTGTCATTTACAAGGTAGACTGTGAGTTTTTCCATAATTTTCCCTCAAGGAAGGAGTAAATTGGGTGGATAATCTCTGAGAATTTCAATAATGTATAGATTTGATGACAATGTGTTTACAATGAAAATGGTAGTCTGTAAGGTAGGGTATTGATTCTAGTTGTTTTTGTATTGATGAAGTTTTGTGGATGTTTTCTCAATTTGACTCTGCACCCTAGGATAAGACACTAGTTTTACACCAGGCTTGCATCCAAATCATTTAAAATCAATCACATTTCCTTTTGTGTTTTGGTGTGTTGAAAGATAAACCAAGTATGATGGGCTAGAAGCCATCCCTTGATTCATTCAGAGAAATGAATCCCTTCACAGGATGTTAGTGTCCTGTCTAATCCATGCTTATACCTGCCTATACATTTTAGAGAAATTATCATTTGAGGTAGATGTTCATAGGTATACCTGCCTGGGTCTGTGGAGCCCGAAGTGAAGAAAGAGTCAAATCTTTGTTGCATTAGCCTTTCTCTTGACTAGACAAAGAGAATAAAAGGGAGAGATCACTTCGGTGTTCTAGTTTTTTCTCCATCAAGAAAAATAGCTAACAAAATGGCGACTCTACTGGGGAACATGGTTGTAATCAGTCATGTTTGCATCTGTCCTAGAATCTCTAGTTTTGAAAGAAAGAGTCAAGCTAATAGAATCTGGAATTTATTCCAGCTCTGTGTAAGGATACCTGGAAGGTGATTTTATTTGCAGTAATTATAAAAAAAAAATTGTGGGGCTTTGCTGGTTGGAGAGAACCCAGAAATAATTGTATATGTCAAATGGCTCTTTCTGTTTGAAGATTTTCCTCTGCAAGGAGGTGGTGACTCTATGTTGAAATGAACCCAATGGAGCTATCAAGAAGGCTCTAGATCTGCCAGATTTCCAGTCAAAGAAATAAGAGCAGCAACTGCAATTCCTTTCAGGTAATCCTTATATTTTCATATGAAAGAAAAGTTCCTTATGAAGTGAAGTAGCACTAAGAAAAGGAAATAATGATGATAAGTTGAGATGCTTCTCGGTTGTTGAATGTATTCTATACACTTTTGAGAAGTATGTCTATATTCTGATCTCATGCTCATTTGGGAAAGAAGTCGATAATCTAAGTACAGCCATGAATTCTAGTCAGCCACAACCCTATAATTTAAGGAGGGGTTTCAGTAATAAATTTTATGCACCTCTAAATTTTGAAGGTATTCATGGTTACCCAAATGCTTTTCCACCCGAAATCAGAGGAAAATTGCCTAGATTCAGGGGTGAGAGAGATGAGAATATTGAGAAGCACTGTAAAAAGTTCATGGACTTAATTGAAGATTTTAACATTTCACATGAGGATGCATTAATGAAGCTTTTTGTAATGTCCTTAGTTGATGTTGCGAGAGACTGGGTTAAAGACCTACCTCACGGCTCAATAAAATCCCTAAAAGCATTAGAGGCTTGTTTTATTGAAAGATTTAGTGATTTTGAGCAGCTTAGTGATGTAGAGAAGTATGAAAATGAGGAGCACAGTAATGAGCAAGACATGTCTGAATTAAGAAACCCAATATTAGAAGTTGATATTATAAAATCAGAGATAGATATGTTGAGGCAAAGACTTCAAGAGAAGGTGGTGTTACTTTTACAAGGATACATGAATAGAGAGGAAGATGAATCACCAAGTGATTTTTTCACAAGATTCACTAATACGTTACAAGGTTTTGGTATCATTTTTTGTCCTCAGGAGTTTGTATGGGTTGAGTTATTTGTTCAAATTTGTTTTCCCCATACATGCAACTTACCAATTTCTTAGAGGGCAGATTTCTTTCAGCAAGTTATTGAATGGATAAAGGGATTAGAAGATGTTTCTTCTAAAGATGTATTTGATGTTGAAAGTAATAAATCTGATTCTGAGTCTGAGATTGTTGAAAGTAACGATAATGAATCTGATTTTAAATCTGAATTTAATGATATTCAAAATAAAGAAGATGAAGACATGTCATATGCTAGAGATGATTATGAAGAGGTTGATTTGTCTAAAATAGAGATGAATTCTATTATTTCAGCTAACAATGATGATAGCATTGATTTTTCAGTTTGTATGTTTTCATCATATGATTTTCCATGTGAAGTTGTTGCTGATGGATCAATGTCAGATTTGTGTGAACCAACCTTAGAAATTATGCAAAAAGAATCAGTGCTCTACCAAAAGGAAGTTGATCATGCTGATGTTACCTCTCATAACACTGATCTACATCAAGGAGATGTGTGCCAAGATGATAATATGTGCAATGAACTTCCTGATGATTTATTTGAACCTCAGTTTGAAATGTTTGGTGTAGAGATGGGAGAAGATTCAGATTTTACTTCAGATTATTTGCTTCAGACAGAGCATGTTGATGTTTCTGGGGATGGACTAAATATGAAGCCACAAGAGGTAATTCATCATGATTTAATTAAGTGCTTGTGTGATACACATTGGATGGAATATGAATCTTTTTCCTTTGATATCCAAGCATTACTTGAGGTAAATCAGAATCCTTCCAGCCATGTAGTGGATTTGGAATGTTTTTCTTTTCAGCTGGTTGGAAATTTAAAAGAATGTGACAACCTTCTGTTACATAGTGATCAACACATTTTGTACTTGTGTGATTTCCTAATGCATATTGACAGTAAAAGTATTGATTATTTTATATATGATATGCTGAAGATTTATGGCAGTGTGTTAGATCAAGCAGATGAAAGTGATGTTTTCAGTCTACCTGTGTTTCATGGAGATGAGAACCATGTTTTTGACAGGGGTAAGTGGTGATTTTCAGTTTGATGGCTTTGGGCCATTTGTATATACAGTGCTCATTTTATAGTTGCTTTATTTTCAGTTGTGTGGTGTGTGGTTTTCAATAAAGTTTCCCAGCTTGAGAAGAGAGGAAAGATTTTGAAATCAGAAGAGGAAAGAGAAAAAGTTACAATCAGATTTTGATGTTTTTGGGGTGGTCTGCTACTCCAGAGATCTGTGGTTCTTGGTATAAACTTGCATTTAACCGTCCTTAGATAGAGCCATTGTTAGCACTATATTGAAAAAATTTGAATTTCATTGGCCTTTGTTTTCCCAGGTTTCCTTGTCCTTCTCTCTGCAATCTGGTGCTTTAAATTCAGCTATCCCTTCTTCATTTTGGCTATCCTCTGTCAAATTTTAGGTTTTCAAGTCTAAACTTTGCTCATCATGCAAAAACCCTAGGTTATCCAAGTGTTAAACGATGAAATCCTAAAACCCTAAGTCTTGGCATTCTATTTTGCTGTTACTTTTTCCATTCACTTAGCGCATGTGTTAAATTGAATCACCTTGTCATGTTACCCCAGCCAAATATTCCAAATGACTTCCTGACTTTGCTTTTTCCTTGTGTCGCGTAGTCTTGATTAAAATCAGAATATTCCTTCAGTGTTCTGAGACTCAGCGATCTCTCTTAGTCGGGTGATCGCGGCAGATTCTCAGCGGTTAAGAAAATGTCTTTCGATTCTGCGATTACCTTTTTTTGCTTTGTCGCCAAGTGAATCCAAAGTTAAATGTTAAGTTTTCCTTCAGTCGTGTGGTCTCAGAATAGAATGGCGGTTAAGAGATTTTAGCTGAGACTTTATGACTAACTGTTTGTGGTTTGCAGAATCCTCAGTCGGGATGTCGCCAGAGCAAGATGATGATTTAGTTCTCCAGTGTGCAATAAGTGAACCAATGACTGTGTGACATATGTCAAAAGGTGAGTGGATATTAAATGCTCAGTCGGGTTGTCGCCAGAAGGAAAAAGTGCATTCAGCGACTTTGAGACTAAGGTGCTTTTCCTTTTGTCGTGATGTCTAGAAATGATTTAAGGGCAGGCAGAAACATTTAGTGATTAAGCGACAGCCGTCAGATGAAAGAATAAAAAGATCAAACGGTGGTTGCAGTGTCTAAGGAGAAAGGTTCCCTAAAGAAAAACTTCTCCCAACTTGGCGATTAAGGTCTGTCATGCAGTCACCAGAAGCAGAAAAGGGGCACATACAAACTGTTATAATAAAGTTAAAAGCTCAGAACTTATATCCCCCAACTTGGCGACTAAGCATTGTCGCGTAGTCTTTAAATAGAGATTAAGCATCTAGCGACAAGGAGATAATTGTGATGGTTAAGGATGACGGCTAGTCGCAAGGTCTCAGAATCAATGATGAGTTAATGTTAACTGTGCGCGACTTTGATTTCAACTGTGACGCATGGTCGCCTGATTGTAACCCACGTCAGCCAAAGGTTAAGAATGAACATTGTCACCAAGTCTTGAGATGGAACCATGGTTAGTGACAAAGGCCCACGACAAAGAGATTTGATACAGTCACTCAGTCGTTAGTCAATGAAGGTGAAAGAAAAGTCAGCTTGCGAGTATGCGATGATGGAATGTCTGAGAAGTAAGATGCATAGTCGCTCAGTCACCGAGACTCAGGTGATATGAAATAATTCACTCGCGAGTGTGCGACTGGTTAAAGATGAAGAAAGTATCGCTCACTCGCAAAAGATGAAAATTTGAGCAAGAAAGGATGGCGAGTATGCGACCGAAAGAATCATGGCAAAATTCATGTCTAAGGCCAGAACTGCCACGGATGCCAGGTGAGGTGGGAGCTGTTGCCAAGATAGAAGTGAACGCTCTCAAAGAGGTGTCCTCGGGAGCATCAAATGAAGAGCCTGACAAGTGTCCTCTTTTGTTTCCCTCTAGAATGTTCCCCCTCTCCTTCTTATTCTGATTTTCGTTCTTTGTAAGGGGTTCTGAATTTTGGTTCTCCAAGGGAGAAATCCAAAACAAGTTCCATTAATGCAAGCTTGGTTCTGAACTTACTGTTTTAGCCTAACTATAATGTTAATTTGAGTGTATTGAAACAGGTTTTATCAATAGAATATGACTGGAATCTCATTGCAAGTATTTTGATTGTCTCTGTATGTTTTGGAAGTTCTTATGAATTGGATTTTGTAAGGCAATGTCCAATTTGTCATTTACAAGGTAGACTGTGAGTTTGTCCATAAGTTTCCATCAAGGAAGGAGTAAATTGGGTGGATAATCTCTGAGAATTTCAATAATGTATAGATTTGATGACAATGTATTTACAGTGAAAATGGTAGTCTGTAAGGCAGGGTATTGATTCTAGTTGTTTTTGTATTGATGAAGTTTTGTGGATGTTTTCTCAATTTGACTCTACACCCTAGGATAAGGCACTAGTTTTACACCAGGCTTGCATCCAAATCATTTAAAATCAATCAAATTTCCTTTTGTGTTTTGGTGTGTTGAAAGATAAACCAAGTATGATGGGCTAGAAGCCATCCATTGATTCATTCAAAGAAATGAATCCCTTCACAGGATGTTAGTGTCCTGTCTAATCCATCTTTATACCTGCCTATACATTTTAGAGAAATTATCATTTGAGGTAGATGTTCATAGGTATACCCGCCTGGGTCTGTGGAGCCCGAAGTGAAGAAAGAGTCAAATCTTTGTTGCATTAGCCTTTCTCTTGACTGGACAAAGAGCATAAAAGGGAGAGATCACTTCGGTGTTCTAGTTTTTTCTCCATCAAGAAAAATAGCTAACAAAATGGCGACTCTACTGGGGAACATGGTTGTAATCAATCATGTTTGCATCTATCCTAGAATCTCTAGTTTTGAAAGAAAGAGTCAAGCTAATAGAATCTGGAATTTATTCTAGCTCTGTGTAAGGATACCTGCAAGATGATTTTATTTGCAGTAATTATAAAAAAAAATTTGTGCGGCTTTGTTGGTTGGAGAGAACCCAGAAATAATTGTATATGTCAACTGGCTCTTACTGTTTGAATATTTTCCTCTGCAAGGAGGTGGTGACTCTATGTTGAAATGAACCCAATGGAGCTATCAAGAAGGCTCTAGATCTGCCAGATTTCTAGTCAAAGAAATAAGAGCAGCAACTGCAATTCCTTTCAGGTAATCCTTATATTTTCATATGAAAGAAAAGTTCCTTATGAAGTGAAGTAGCACTAAGAAAAGGAAATAATGGTGATAAGTTGAGATGCTTCTCGGTTGTTGAATGTATTCTATACACTTTTGAG
>MU227106.1:926295-947502 GCA_018584345.1 Thuja plicata
TGGAAATTATGAAAAGACATGCTATTGAGGAAGACATGAAGATTAGAGAAGAAACTCTGGATACTCTTCTCCCTGTTTGTTCACATGATGAGAAGGCTATTTTGCTAGATCTTGTAAAGCCGCATCTTTGAAGCAAGACAAGGACTTTATAGATAATGAACAAGGAATATGAACAGGTTGGAAAGGAGAATGAAAAGGCATTTACACAAGTCTTTATGGATAGACACATGTATCCACCAACGGTGTCTACAACAAAATTTACTCCAGCTCCTCCTAAATAGGATACAACTCCAGTAATTTAGATTGCACCCATGACAGGTCCATAGGTCTCTGCGCCCACAGTGATAATAACTACTGAGAAAACTAAAGATACAGAAGATACTATAATAGTTGACAATGTCAAGATATCTATGACAGCTTCTGATAATGATATGAACAAGGTTGATGAAGCAATGAACATTAATGATACATCTTTACAACAGGATGAAGTTCCTTTGATTGATCCAATAGATTTGGATAAGGAGAAAAACACTCAAGTTGATGAGTCACCAGTTAAAGAGGTACATACCAAAAGTGAATGTATAGAAACAAGTCAGAATACTATTTTGTCACCATCCACCTCATTGTTGTCAAGGTTAACTCTTGATTCAGCGATTTTTGACACACGGGAAGAAGAAGACCTCATTAAGATCAGCATCCTTGCCATGGAAAAGGAAAAGGAGAAACATGTGATGAAGAACCCACACTTTATTGAATCAATAAATATTCTGAATAAGTTAGTTCCTGCTGATAAGAAAGTTGCAAAAGTTCAAACTATTGAACATGTGGATAGTGTACTAACAAACTTCAAGTCACACTTCACCAGCTTAGTAGAGACAGCTACTAAGATTACAGAAGATGAGTATAAGAAGGAAAGATTGAATGAAGTGGTGAAAAACTTTACCTTGGATCTGAACTCTCTGAAGATTGGACAGTCTATACTGAAAGAGTTGGCAGAAAAAGGGAAGAAAGTTATAGCAAACTGCATGGATAGAGTTAAACTCACCTCTGAGCACACTAAAAAGATAAAAGAAGCTGAAGAAATGGTGGAAAACATAAGAAAATCTATTGAGAATTCCATGCAGGACATGAACATATGAAATAACATCTACCAAGGACAACTGGACAAAATTGAGAAGGCAAAGATTGAAATAAGCAAGATAAGAGTTAGACAGACTCAATTGAGAAATGCACTTGCGCCTTCATTAGCAATTCTTATTGAACACATCAAACAGATAGATGACACAATGTAGACTTATGATCAAGGTCCTTGCTTGGATCTAGTGAAAATGGAGAAGTTAACATATGCTTTATGCACGTACCTCCAAACAATTGATGCAATGAAAGCATTCTGGCAGAAAGAGATTCAGTCTCTTTAAGTTGTGTACTCGGATGTATATATGGAGTAAGTATGAAGAATTATAGTTTTTTGCACACCTTTGTCATTCATGTCAAAGGGGGAGTAGTATAGAATGTGTATATATGGAAAATTATTTATGTATATATCATTAAGTATATGTATATACAGTCATTTTTTAAATGAAGTCATTTTGTGTAACTTAGACACATTCCTTTGTTGCCATAAATGAAAAAGGGGGATATTGTTGGCAAGTTGACTTCCTGAGGAAGCATGGCTTATTTTTTGTTTTCAATCATGGCAACAAAGTCATACTAAGTTTCTGTCAAAGATAACTTAGAAGATAAAATAACTAAGTACAGAATACAGAGCAGACAGACAAATACAGAGATCAACACATCAACGCGCATGTCAGAGACCACACTAGATCAGGCGTGCTTAGGTATATACTCTATGGTGTATATACATGCTATATCCAAACGCACAAGGTACAGAACTTAAGTATGGAAAAGTTACAGACAGATTAGTACACTACAGTCCAGGAAACAGTCCAGAATACAGAACACAGAAGCCGACTACTATTTTGGTCAGTGTGTATTATTTTGTGATGTTAAGGTTAAGCGCCTTTAGTTATAAGTTTTTAATGATGTAATTAATATTTTTGTAAACACGCTTGAGCCAAATTGTTTGAAAGTGTTGTATATTTTGTTAAAGAGGCCGACTAAGTGTTATGTTTTGGGTCACGCCTATTCGTTTGTAAAGGTATAAGTATGTAATGTATTGTTATGTTACAGTGAAAAAGAGAAGTCAATTATTGTGCAAGAAGAAGTTACAGAGGTACTATATAATGAAGTCAGAAGATGATATATCTCTTTAAGGATTAAGAGCATCCACGCATACATAGAACTGATCAAACAACAGTGTCACTACAGTAGTTCATTTTGATATAGTGCATATCAACATTCAGAGGGTTATAGCCTTCATATTATTGGGCAGTGAGCTTAGGTAGTGAGCCATCCACCCCTAACAAGGTTATTGTAAAAGACTCCTAACATAGTCAAACCCTTAACCAAGTCATTGTACTCAATTTGTAAAGACTGCTTCTAACAGGGCAAAGGAACTTTAACAGGTTCATTATACCTAGTACAATATTTTGTGGGTAATAATCCCCACAGGAGTTTTCCTCTGATCAAGGTTCTTCATAATCAAATCATGTGTTATGTGTTCTTGTGTTAAGATTCTTGAATGCATACTTTTTTTATGCTTAGTTGGCTGAAATATAAATAATTGATAAACACTGATTCACCCCCCCCCCCTCTCAGTGTTTCTAACAATCCCCACTGTGGTTTTTCCACTATTTTGGTTTCCACGAGATAAATATGTGTGTCAAATTTGTGGATTATCTTGGATGATTATGATTTTCATTTTCTTCTATTAAGGTTAATCTTGTGAATGGTGATCAAAGTTTTAGTGATTGTAAAGTTGGTTTATTTGGTAGATTACCAATTCACCCCTCCCCCCTCTAAGTAATCTGATCTCAAGTCTAACAATTGGTATAAGAGCCTAGGTCCTCTATTGTGGTGAAGCTTAATATATTGAGGTAAATATCCAAGATGGTGAGAAAGGAAGGTCATAAATTCACAAGAGAGAGCTACTCAATTTAGTTTTATCGGATGAAGCTATATCTTAAGGGCTTGGGTCATCACTTTTGGGATCATGTAGAAAATAGGTATGCTATCCCTTCAGGAACCCTAACTCCAAATGATTTGAAGGTTAAGCATGAACATACTACTACTATGGAAGCTATTACAAGTACTCTTTTAGATGCATAGTATGTTGATATTAAATACTTAGATACTGCTTATGAAATGTGGGAGAAATTGAAAACTATATGTGGTGGAGATCCACATGTGCAGAAGGTAAAGTTTGATAGATTAAGAGGAAAGTATGATGAGATGAGAATGCAAGAAAATGAGAAAATTAAGCTATATAGTCAAAGAATCAAATAAGTTGTTGCTTCTATTTGAGGACTTGGTGGTAATATCCCTTACAAGGATGTAGTAAGAAAGATGTTAATAACATTATTATCTCAGTATTCTATTAGGGTTTCAGCTATTCAAGAGCTCAGATCTTTAGGAACTTTTACTGTTAGTTTGGATGTATTAATAGGAAAATTAACTACATTTAAGTTAATTAATTATGATAATAGCATGTCTAAAGTTGAATCTTCATTCAAGTAATCATTGAATCTTGCACCATCTAGGAAAGGAAATGAGATGTCTAACAGTTCTTCAGCATGTCACTCTAATGACTATGAATCTATCTTGTCTAAAGAAAGAGATTAGGAGGATCTAGAAGCCTTGACTGCTAGAAGGTTTCCAAGAGGGAAAGGTAAATGCAAGGGTAAGTTTACTCTGAAGTTATTTTCATGTAATAAAATTGGACATATTGCCTCTCCATGCCATAATAATGACAAGAAGGAAAATCCAAGAGGATTCAAGGATTAGAACAAGAAATCCTACTTCCTAGCTGAGGAAGGTGTGACCGATGAGGAATCTTATGGAAGAGATGAAGAAATTGTGTTTATTTTAGTAAGGAATATCACTCAGAAGAAGGTGAGAGATATTTGGTTTCTAACATTAATCATAGTGGTAACTGGATTATTGATAGTAGATGCACTCATCACATGACTGGTGATAAAAGAAAGTTCATCAAGTTCAAGGAATGTGATGGAGGCTCAGTAACATTTGGAAATGATGCTTCCTATTTAGTGAAAGGTAAAGGATCCATTTCTTTGAATGATAAAAATATTTTTGATGATGTTTACTGGTTTGATGATTTAAGATACAATTTGTTAAGTGTTTCTCAGTTAAATAACAAAGGTTTCAGATTGGAGTTCAATGGAGGTTTATGCAAAATTATTGGGAAATCAGGAGAACTAATTTCTACAGTGAAAAAACAAGGGGTAACTTGTTCCATCTAAATTCCACTAATAATCTTTGTCTTCTTTCTAAGGTTGAATATTTTTTGTTGTGGCATAAGAGGTTCTGTCATTTAAATTTTGATAACTTGATCAAAGTTTGTAAGATGAAGTTAGTGAGAGGTTTTCCCAGCCTAGTGAAACCAGACAATGTAATGTACAAATAATGTCAGCTTGGGAAGTTAACTAGTTCTAGATTCATTTGTAAAAAATATTCTTCTAAAAATATCTTAGATCTGGTTCATACCCATATTTTTGGTCCAATGAGAACTAGGAGTTATTATGGGGATAGATAATTTTGATGACATATATTTTTTCATTAGTATGCAAAGAGAAATAGTTGTTTGAACTATCGGTTAAACTACACCAAAAGATAGGTTTCAATTCAGGAAAAAAATACTAAGTAAAGAGAAACCCAATGACACAAGTTTCACAGTGTAAACTGAAAGTGCAACCTGAACATGATACAGAGGAACCTGACAAGAAGGTTACACTATAAATCAAAGAGAAGTAAAGAGAAACCCAATGACACAAGTTTTAAAGTGCTAAGTAAAGAGAAACCCGACGACACAAGTTTCACAGTGTAAACTGAAAGTGCAACCTAAACATGATATAGAGGAACCCGACAGACATTTCAACAAAGGAACACTGAAAGACAGACAAACTACTTTCAGAGAAAACTGAGCATCAGACACCAAAAGTCAGTTATATCCCGAGAAAAGTGGATCCGACTTCCACGTCAGATAAAATATTTATGCTTTATATTTAGAGTTTATATTTTTTTTAAAACCATTTCTTGAGGGACAAGAAAGATAATTGTAATTGTTTTAATCAGTCTAACTGATTAAAAACATGCAAACTAGGAGATCAAGGTCAAGTTGTAAACCTTTGATCATAGAGTTAAGTTTGTAATACGTGAAACTAAATAGGTCAAATATATTGTATAAATAGATGTGTAATCATTAATTTAAAATGGATGAGGATGAATATAGCCTACAAGAACATCTATGGATCAGACTAAGATTTTTAAGAAGCTAAACAACAAAAGATGAATTTAGTTATCAAGAGCCAAGAATCAAGGCTACCGATCAATAGAGGTATTAATCAGTCATATTAGGTGATACATTTTACATGTAAAATTTAATGGATCTGTAATCACAAATTGTAGATTGCATACACTCAGGTCAATGATTATTTTTGTCTACATTCTAACAAGTGTAGAAAATATAAGAAATCCTTTCAAGAAAGGTGGATTTAACAAATCTATTGTAAATCTCTTAACCGAGTGCACACTAAATAGTGTTGCAAAAGATCTTAATAGAGTATACCTTAACTAGTCTCCACATAATACTCCTAACAGGGTAGATCATCAGAAGTGATCAAATTGTAAGCCTTAACTGGCCCCTTCCAATCTGTAGATACTGAAGTTTTTGTGTGTGTCATCCCCACCGTAGTTTTTACCTTCTAACAGGGGTTTTCTGTGTTATCATATCTTGTGTTATGTGTTATTACTTTCATGAATGTTTCTATGAATGTCTACATACAATTAAGATTATGAATTGATATCACATGCATAAAGAAAGAACAACAGATATGATCGATAAAGCAAAGATTTGATCGCATAAGGTTAAAGGTTAATTAACTAAAAGTTTTAGAGGTACTGATTCACCCCTCCCCTCTCAGTACATACTTCCCATTATTTCCAACAATTGATATCAGAGATAGATCTCTTATTTGGAAATTTTAAAGACTTAAGAGAAAATATCATACAATGGAGAAGTACAGTCTTGACAAGAGTATTGAGAATCAGAAGTTAGAGATACTGATCTTCTTTGAACAATAAAAAGAAGCTATAATCAAGATGAGACAGTTGCTAGATGAAACAAATATTATGGCATCTCACTGTAATGAAAAAGAATACCATGAAGAAGAGATACCAGATCTAGTTGAATCATCAGGGTCTACAACTAGAAAAGCATTAGACACATCTGAAGAAAGCATCACAAGTCTGAATGAAATCAATCAACATCTGGATGGACAAGTGAAATCTCTGCAAATCGGTCAAGAGATATAGATGGTAAGAATGATTGATTTCATGAACAATGCTAGACAAGATGAGCAAGAAAGAACACTAGCTATTGATGATAGGAGAAAGATTATTGAAAAGCTACAAGATAAAGAGTCAAAAATACAAAGACTTATAGAAAATCATCATCAGATCACAAATTAGAATATTCTTATGAGTTAAGAGGAAAACAGAATGAATACATAACTCATTGAAAGAATAGAAGCTATCGGTGAGCTAAGAGGAGAAAATGAAAATTTGAAACACGAAGTGAGAATTCAGCAATAGCATAATGACATAATCAAGAGAGCTGAAGAAAGAAATAAAAGGTTGGATGATTTTCTGGAAGTACAAAGAAGAGTCAACAATAATACTAGACTAGGGTATACCCAAAATGAATAATCACCAAACCAAGATGATCCAAATAATGTCTATGTAAATCCAAGACAAAGATAGCTGACATGCAATGACTATGGAAGGCCAGGCCACACATCAAATGTATGCAGGAGAAAAATTAAAGGTATTCCTAAATCTACACCTTCATTCATAGGAATTTGTTATAAATGTAACAAGAAAGGACATAAAACATATGAATCTAAATCTGAGGTGAAACAACCAAAGAAGGAAACCTACATGGACAAATACTGTCCTACTTGAAAAATACATGGGCACACATCTCTCTAATGGAGGAAGAATAAAAAGAAAGAATGGAACCCTTAAGATTAAGAAAATTCTTATCAACTAAAAAGAGTCAGTAACCAATATGTTTTGGATTACAATACATGGGCAAACTGCACAGCATGTGGAAGATTTGGACACGTAGCTGCAAACTGCATGAGACAATGGAAAAGAAAGTCGAGGAGTTGGACTAACCCCGGAATGGCATGTCTACACTGTCATAAAGCTGGTCATCTAAAGAAATATAGTAGAGACCGAATGACAGAGACCAGCACCTTTGCTAATAGAAACACCATTGAAGACATCAGGAAGATGAGAAACAAAATGTGGAGGAAAGATACAAACACTGATGAAGCTAGACCAAGAAATGCAATTGGTGACACATTATCCAATGGATCTAGTGACATCACCACCCCCACCTAAGCAAAACAAGTAAGTATGGAACTGCATTATACCATGTTGTATTTTGCATCAGTTCCATTATGGATAGTCAAAATACCAAATCAGCATGATTAAATATGCACTATGGTATTACTTGTTTTAATTCTGTGAATTCAATCTCATCAGTCAATACATATCAAAATGCATCGGTGTACACACAGAGCTAAGTTTTCAATACTTACTGAGAATCGTTGGTTAATGTATAAATCTAAGTTACTAAGTACAAATTGAGATTGATCGGTAATCATGAAGTTGACATGTTGTCTTCTCCATACACCAAAATCTGTCGGTGAATGTAACAAGTTGATAGCTACCCCAAAGCATCATGTTCTCATCAAGAAAGTTATTTATGTATCACCCGATGACTCCGTCTGCACACACGGATAAGTGGTTGAGCATTAATGACTCAACTTAGGGAAAATTCTATAAATAAATGATGAAAGGGTTTCATTTTTCACCAAGCGACTAGAGTGAAGGGATAGATAAAAACCTAAGCACGAAGTGACCCAATTGCAGAGCACCTACAACTTGACTCCTTTCACTCCAAAAATATTTCTAACAGCTACAGAGGGTGAATTAAGTAATAAAGATAATTGAGAACTCTACTTTCATTTACGATAAAAAGCCCTAATTTCAAAAATGATGGCAACTACGTCAAGAACCTCCAAGCTCAAGAATGACAAGATGAATAAGTTCAACCTAATAAATAATTCAACTTGTGAGGAACCTCATTACAAGATATGTCCCAAGATTGCTTTACAACCTGACAATGCTGGTGCATTCTCCAGTATACCAGCTACAGTTTTGCTCGTCGAACACATGTGAGCATATATACACTGCAAGATTGCAGAAATAGGAGACCTAGAAGTTGAGCAAGATTTCAAGAAGCTTTACAATGATGATGGCACTATCAAGGAAGAGCATAAGAACATTGAAGTAAAAGGGCTCACACATGCCCTATTATTCCTGAAGGAATTCAAAACCGAAGGGATTTGGTTAGTACTAAGAAGGTTAAATGACTGAATGATATGGCTAGATGAGCCTAAACCAATAACCAGGGATGTTATACACAATGTTACCAGTTATCCCATAATTGATAAGGTAAAGGCACTAAAGCACCCGCCTAAAGCTGACATTGAGAGGAATATAGGAGCAGCATGGGATGGAAGAGGATTAAAGGTATCCACCATCAAAGATGATAAAATGAAATTTGGAGCATGTGTCTTAGGATACAATTTCTTTCAAGATAGCAAGATGAGAAGCATTGCATCCGGAGTAGTGGATACAATATACAAGATTGTCAAGAAGGGACTACAATTGGATATATCAAAAATTTTGCTAAGACAATTGGATGAGAACATGAAGACAATAAGGACTGCAAAATCCAACTCATGTAAGTTTGGTTCACTCATCATGTACATGTTTTTCTATTTCCAAGAATCTTTCCCATCCATAAGAAATGTCAAATGGGACACTACTAGACCAGTAACCACGTAGATTAGTGAGTTCATCAAATCACTAGGAGACAATTTCAAATCAGTCATGGATGAATACTTTGTTGGATTCAAAGAAATAATGTAGAAGAGAGTAAGGACTCCAGAATAGTTAGTGGAAAAATTCAGGACTGACATATGTTTTATGGTGAACACTGACTACTCCTACATCAAGCCATCTGTACCAAGGACAGCATGGCTGGATCCACTTGATTATGATGTGAAGATAGATCAATCATCAAATGCTATTGAGGCATTGATAAATGAGCCATGAGAAAAATTACAACCCAAGTTTGGAACTTATGAGGAAGCCAAAGAAAGGATTAAAAACATCTTATTTGTGAAAAATATTGACAGGAAGAAAGATACGATGGTTAAGAACTTGAAGAAAAATCTATCAATGAATGAGTAGGAAACTAAATAGAAAGAAGAAACCTAGGGTCATTCACCCATTGGTGAAGCTAAGAGGGAGAGTGACTCAGAGTCCATAGAGTCTGATACACCACCTCCTCCACTAGCAAAGAAACCTAGGGCTACTATTGTAACTAGGACTAGGAGTCAGACAACAAAGGATGCAAGTCCTTCACCGATCAAGAAAGGTCAAGTAAGGACCTACAAAAGAAAACTTTAAACTAAATAGACCAAAGCACCAAAAAGGAGAAGGAAATTAATCCTAACCAAGGAAGATATCAAAGATACTCATCAAGATGAATCTGTCCAAAAAGAAAAGAGTAAGATTCATGAAACTATTGATGAGGTATGTGATTCTATTATCAAATCAGGTACAGCCAATGATCAAAAGATTAAGAAATGGCTAACATTAGATCTCAAGGATCAAAATAAAATAGAAGAGGCAATTATCAAAATGATGTGTATATTCAAATATGTTCCTATAAAATTGGTAGATAATATGCCAAAAGAACTTTTGAATAGATTGTCGACAAGCTAGACTTTTGCATTGCACTCTGAGAAAGAGATTAGGGAAAGAGCCCTAGTTTTTGTCATACCTCCTGAATCTAAAATGGAGGAGATTGAAGAAGTGATGAAGAAACACTCCATGAGGTTCTCACCAAAGTTAAGAGCCTATCAAGTACTTCAAGGAAGTCTACTTGAACTAGACAGGAAGAGTGAAGCTGAATGGAGAAAGATAATTGATATACCTAAAAAGGATACAAGTCCCAAGCCACAAATTGCTCTTACTGACAAGCAACAAAACAAAGATGATCAGGATAGACAGATCCCCAAACATATTATTATTATTATTAATGAAGATGTTAATGAGGAATCATTGAGCACAAAAGGCAATAAGGATATGGAAGTTGCAGATGAAACATGGCCAGATAATATAATCATTGATGTTATTGGAGCAGATCCTGCAGATGAGATACAGAAAGATGAAGATGTCACTGTTGTCAAGGACCAAACCAAAAAATAGGAAACTACAATAGAATCTACACAAGTAAACATATCAGGCCAGATGTCATTATTGATTCAATAAATCAATATAATCTCACACAAGGAGAATACCCACGAGCCTGATGCAAGAATTCCCGAGGATGCAGGAGAAGGAGAAAAGAAAGACACAATCGATGACCATAATGTCATCGGAGGGGATCAAAATGTTACAAATGTAGATCACAAACAAAAAGATGGATATCACACCAACAAGGATGCACAAATTAAAGATACAAATGAGGTGCAAAAAGAGAAAGGTGAACAAGATAAGACAGTTGATACCACTCCTATGAAAATTGAAGGAAATGTTGAAGTTACACCAAAGGTTGATGAGGAGACATCCACAGACAACCAAAAGGAAAACCCTGAGAAATAGGAAAAAGGTACAACACCATAGAATCCTTCCTCTAACACATCAAACCAAGAAGAAAAACTTTCTATGGTTTGGCATACAAGTGCATCACAAAAGAAGAAGAAGAAAACCAAGAAGATTAAGTTGGAGGTCACACTTGATGAAGTCATTGAAATACCAAAGTGTGATCCAACCACATTGGACTATGAATCTCTTATTGAATATGGAGAGATATGTCAAAGGAAAGCAATGCAGGAAAAGCTTAGAAAAGAACACAAAGATTATCTAGTGCTGGAAACCACAAGAGACATCTTAAACCAAATAGTTCCTAACATTGATGTTGATCACAATGCCCCCATTCTAGATCAACTTTCCTTCTCACTGAAGCAACCACAACTCAACATGTTGATTCAAAAAGGGCTATTGAAGAATGAGAAAAACAAAATTTCCAATAAAATTGATAGAAAAGATCAGCCAAGAAGTGGCAGAAAATAAGGTAAATCTTTTAGAACTAACAAATGAATTAGATCCTATCATTACTGAAGCTATTTCCTTAATTCAAAATCTATGCACTTTGGAGAAATTCACTAAGGATAATAGTGATAAGATTGCAAAGATCAATTCCGATCTAAATGCAAGTGTTCAAAGTCTAACCACGGATGGAAATGCAATCAAATTGCATTATGAGAAGATAATTGAAATCAAACAATTAAGACAAGAAATTTGGGAAGGAGAATCACAATTCAAAGAAGAGGTTACCGAGCTATAGGCTCAACTTTTACCAAACCTTGCACTTCTGCAACAGCACATAAGTTCAGCAAGACAACTAATTGCCACCCCCAAGATGTCTGTAGCAGACAACATCTACAACATGCATGTTAGGATCACACTAGAGCATATGTCTCTTGAGAATCTAAAGGATCAATGGGAGAATATGATGGAGGAAATGAAGACCTCTCACTCTCATATTTTTGATAAGTTATAGGTATACACCTTTTCCCTTACTATCAAAAAAGGGGGAAAAGGAAAATGATATGTACAATAAGAGAGAATGATATGTACAGTACATATTGCACAAAGGGAAAAGACAAGGTAAAAAGGGAGAAATAGTATAAAGGAAAGTATACATACACATATATTATACTATATCGGCATATGCATAGGGGGAGTCATGAAATGACTAAGTAATATACATGGTGTACATACTAAACACTCTATTAATTTACACATATCAGATTTTTATACTAATGTCAAAGGGGGAGATTGATGACATATATTTTTCCATTAGTATGCAAAGATAAATACTTGTTTGAACCGTTGGTTACACTACATTGAAATTCAGGTTTCAGTTCAGACTGAAAGTACTAAGTAAAGAGAAACCCGATGACACAAGTTTCACAGTGTAAACTAAAAGTGAAACCCAGACATGATACAGAGGAACCTAAAAAGAGGTTACACTATAAACTGAAGAGTAGTAAAGAGAGGAACCTGATAGAGCAAGGGAATCTGATAGACAGTTCAACAAAGGAACAACAAAACACATAAAAAACTAATTTTAGAGAAAACCGAGCATCAGACACCGAAAGTCAGTTATATCTCAAGAAAAGTGGATCTGACTTCCACATCAAATAAATAGTTATGCTTTATATTTAGAGTTTATACTTATTTTAAAATGATTTCTTGAGGGACAATAAAGATAATTATAATTTTTTTAATCAGTCTAGCTTATTAAAAACATGCAAACTAGGAGATCAAGGTCAAGTTGTAAACCTTTGATCATAGAGTTAAGTTTGTAATACGTGAAACTAAAAAGGTCAAATATATTGTATAAATAGATGTGTAATCATTCATTTGAAATGGATGACTAGAGGATTAATTTATCTTACAAGCACATCTATGGATGAGACTGAGAGTTTCAAGAAGCAGAACAACAAAAGATGAATTTGGTTATCAAGAACCAAGAATCAAGGCTACCGAACAATAGAGGTAATAATCAATCACATTAGGTGATACATTGTACATGTAAAATTTAATGGGTCTATAATCATAAATTGTAAATTGCATATAGTTAAGCCAATGATTATTTTTGTCTACATTCTAACAAGTGTAGCAAATAGAAGAAATCCTTTCAAGAAAGGTGGATTTAACGATCCTATTGTAAATATCTTAATTGAGTGCACACTAAATAGTGTTGCAAAAGATCTTAATAGAGTAGACCTTAACCAGTCTCCACATAATACTCCTAACAGGGTAGATCATCAAAAGTGATCAAATTGTAAGCCTTAATTGGCCCCTTCCAATCTGTAGATAGTGAAGTTTTTGTGGGTGCCATCCCACCACAATTTTTACCTTCTAACAGGGATTTTCTACATTATCATATCTTTTGTTATGTATTATTGCTTTCATGAATGTTTCTATGAATGTATACATATAATTAATATTATGAATTGATATTACATGCATAAAGAAAGAACAGCAGATATGATCAGTAAAGAAAATATTTGATTGCATAAGGTTAAAGGTTAATTAACTAAAAGTTTTAAAGGTACTGATTCACCCCTCCCCTATCAGTACATACTTCCCATTATTTCCAAAAAAATCATGTTATTTGTTGATGGTTTTTCTAGAATGATGTGGGTTATCTTTTTAAGGGACAAATCTGAATCTTTTCACATGTTTAAGATCTATAAAGCTAGATTGGAGAAGGAGACCAGTAAGACTCTGAAATATCTTAGATATGACAAAGGAGGTGAGTTCACTTCACATATTTTTACTACTTATTATGAAGAATAGGGAATTCAAAGAAAAATGTCTGCACCTAGAACACCTCAGTAGAATGGTATTACTAAAAGAAGAAATGAATCTATCATTGATTGTTCTAGGACATTAATGATTCAGAAAGGTGTTGCTCAAACCTATTGGAGAGAATCGGTGAGAAATGCAGTTTACACTTTGAATAGATTTCAGCTTTAAAAGGTACAAATAAAACTCCCCATGAGTTGTAGTATGGTAGAACACCATGTGTTAATTATTTATAAATATTTGGAAGTAGATGTTACATTAAAAGAGATGAAAATTTTGGAAAGTTTGATCCAAGAAGTGATGAGGGGGATATTCTTAGGATATTCTTCTAAGATAAAATCCTACAAGTGCTTGAACAAGAGAATAAAAAAGATAAAGGAAAGTGCTAGTGTCAGAATAGATGATTTTTTTTAGAAAAATGATGAATTTGGAAAGAAGGAACCTAAAGACTATCATGGGTTTGTTTAGGTGCAATTGATGGATCAGGACATTACAAAAGAACCAATGGTCAATGAATAGGAACATATATAAATAGTTGAAGGAAATCCTAGAACTGAACCGGTATTACCTAAGTATGTAAAGTTGAATCACTCAACTGATCAAATTATTGGTGACAAAAATGCAGCTGTGTTAACTAGAATAAAGAAAAGAGAAGGTACATATTTTTTATATAAATTAGATCCCAAAATAGAGAAAGAAAAATTGAAATATGAAGATTGGTTGAAATCTATGGAAGAAGGATTGGAATATATTGATAGGAACAAAACTTGGACATTAGTGCCCAGACCGGTGGACAAGAATGTGATTAGTACGAAGTGGATTTTTAGAAACAAGATGGATGATACTGGTGAAGTGGTAAGAAACAAGGAAAGATTGGTGTGCATAGGATATGCATAGGAGGAAGGCCTGAACTATGGTGAAACATTTTAACCTATGACCATACTGGAAGGTGTGAGAATAGTGTTTTCTTATGATGCTTATAAAGGATTTAAGGTATATCAAATGGATGTGAATTCATTTTTTCTTAATGGTATTTTGGAAGAAGAGATATACATTGAACAACTTGAAGGATTTTCTAATTCTGAAGGTAAGAATATGGTGTGTAGATTATAGAAAGATTTGTATGGATTGAAACAAGCACCTAGAGCATGGTATGAGAGGTTGTTCTCATATCTGATTCAAATTTATTTTGTTAGAACAAGTGACAACATCAATGTGTAGTTAAAGACTGAGAAAGATGATAGATTGCTAATTGCAGAGATATTTGTAGATGATATCATTTTTGATGGAAATGAAGATTTGAGAAGATCATATGCAGATGAGATTAGGAAAAAATTTGAGATGTTTATGACTGGTGAGATCAAATTATTCATTGGATTAGAATTTAAATAGATGAAAGATGGTATCTATATAAGTGATTCCAAGTATGTAAGAGAAAAACTAAAGAATTTTTTAATAGGGGACTCAAAACTGGTTGGTACCCCTATGGTAATCGTTTGCAAACCATCCAAGGAAGGTGATTCTAAAGAAGTGGATGAGACACTTTGCAAGTCCATGCTCTATAGGCTACACTATGTTGTACATAGTAGACCGGATATAGCATGATTATTTGGATTAGTATCTATATTTTCTTCTAATCCTAAGGAATCTCATGTGGTTGCAGTAAAGAGAATCTTTAGATATCTTAAAGGGATAGAAGATTATGGTCTTTTCTATGGACACAAAGGTGATTTTTCTTTGAATGTTTTTAGTGATGTTGATTGGGCTGGTAATTTTGATGATCAAAAGAGCACAAGTAGAGGTTCATTATTTATCGGGGATAGGCTTGTATCCTTGACAAGCAAGAAGAAAAATTGTATATATCAATCAATAGCTGAAGCTAAGTATGTTTTTTTTGTAATCAATTGTACTCAAATAGTGTGGGTTAAGTAGATTCTAGAAGGAAATTAGGAGAAGGTGACTGGACTGGTGGTTATGTATTATGACAATACCAGTGCTACTAATATTTTGAATAACTCGGTGATTCACTCTAAGACTAATCATATAGCTATCAAATATCATTTTATTAGAGAACAGGTACAAGAAAAGGAAGTAAGGTTGGAGTATGTGCCGACTAAGGAGAAGGTTGTTGATATTTTTACTAAACTATTGCTTAAGGATACTTTTGAGTATCTAAGAGGTAGGTTAGGGGTCATTCACTTATCTTATCTTAATTAAAAGATGATGCAGTTGCATAAGTCCCAGTGTATTCATTAAATATTTTTCTATGTTGATTGATGTTGTGAGGCTACTCGTTAGGGGGAGCAGTCTATGAAGTGATGTGCTCTAGATAGTCAGGTACTGAAGAGGAGATATCAATTGTATTTGGAACCTTTGGCATTGTTGTCAAAGGGGTAGCAGATGTATGTTATGAGTCTAAGATGTATAGAGATTATGTGAAGATGTATATGTGTTTGACAAAGAGTGAAGTTTAGTGTAAGGGGGAGTAATTTCATAACAAGTGAAAGATGGAAGTGGAAACATTTTTCTCCTTAATGTTTCATATTGAAGATGTTGATGTATTCTATTGATGAAGAGAGTGTTTCCATCATTGGTGATACATAGAGTGTTTCCATCATTGGAATGATGCATAGAGTGTTGCCATCAAATCCAAATGGGGAGATTATTGGCATATATGATGATGTGATGGTAAGTATGTTTAGGTGATGATATAGTGATTTGATTACAGGATGATCAAATATTATATTTTCATTGATGTTAACTATTGACCTTGTGTTCTTAGTATGTTGTCAAGCATATCTATGATGAATGATGAGTTTCAGTTCTTTTAGTAGTTTCTATATTTAGGGGAGACTTAGATATGTCTCTGAACGTCAAATGTATAACCAGTAATAGTGAAGTAAGTTTATGTGAGAGTTGTAATTGAATGGTGTATAATAGTACAATTGCTAGAATAATTTATAACAGGTGATAGATGTTTTGAATGTCTTGTTAAATATCTGATGTATCTTGTGACACTGTCACAAGATATGGTGGTCAATAGAGCCTAGATTATACAGTTGCAATCACAACTACTTTGAATGACTGATGGGAAGGATAAGTGATCATTAAACATAGAAAATTTTATTCAATAGGTGAAGTTTTTGTGTTCTTGTGCTACCAGTGGCGGATCTTCTATTGGTGATTAGTATTGATGTCATGGTGATTAAAGATGAATTATTCACAATCTAGTGACATGTATTCATGATTGGAAGTGATGATCTGGCATCACATTGGTTAATGTTATTGTGTGGAGAATATTCTAGAGGAAATTTTTTTATGGTCAAAACATGTTTGACTCTTTGGCTCAATTTCATATGTAAATCATTGTGTAGGCTGATGCGGTCTTGGAAATATCTTTTATATATTTAATTTTTTTGTTTGGCTCGTTGGATTTGAGCAGGATAATTTGTAATTTCACTTTAGGTTTTTATCAATGTGTGTTGATGGTGCGTTGTGCAAGTGTGGTGTAAGGGGCATGTTGTGATCAATCTAGGGAAGAGTTAAGTATGCTCAAAAGAGATTGTGTTCTTTATAGGATCTTATCAAGAAGAGCTATTTCTATTTTGTAAATCATTGTTTTTGTTGTTCCCTAATAGTTACATTAGTTGAAATCCTCTAATGAGGTAGATCCTAATAGATATTTATTGTAAATACTCTAACAAGGTGATACATTAGCTTGTGTTTTAAGTCCTCTAAAAAGGGTACTCTTAATAGGGTAAAGGTTCCAATATGCCTGAGGTAAATCCCTTAACTAGGTAGCATCTAAAAGTGTTGTTGTGAACTCCTAATAGGGTTAAGCTCCTCACATGGCATAATTCAAAAGAGTACATCATTTTAGTGGGTACTATAAAGTGGTGGAAAGGGGTAAGGAGATTATTTGTTAATTTTTGTTTGATTTGCTTAGAGTGTGTTGAGTTCCTTAACCCTACATTACATTTAATTGAATTTGATTGATTGTATATTGTAATTGGGATTAGAGAGAAGATAAGATGTTCCTCTTCTATTCCCAAATGCACAAATGGTTGATCCAAGTTGATCAATCCAAAGCAAGGCCTAATGCACAAATGAATCAACTATTTTGAAAAGAGAATAACAAGAAGGATATCTTAAATTTTGTTAACTATATGTATAGATATGATATATGACAGTAATTGAAGAAATAGGAGAGATGTACTAACCTTAAAGAATTGCAGATCAAAGAATGTTTTTTTTTTTAGATCTGTAGACTATTTCTGGAACAAATAAAGTATGATCCAGAACTGGAATGCAGAGACAAACAAAACCCAGAAATATTTTTCCATTATGATGTCATCTTATGAAAAAATTTGACCTTGACCCAAAAATGTCAACCTTGACCCAATAATGTTGACCTTGACCTGCAGAGGTCCGACAGAGAATCTGTTCGCAGAGTCTGACAGAAAGCTGAAAAGGGTATCCAGATCTGTGTCCAAATATACTATCCCAAACCTGTACTTGCAATAAAAAGAGGATTGTTTGTTGGGGGGAGGGGTTTGCCTTGGTCAAACCCTAGTTTTGGAATTAACCTCAAATATATGTAATTGAAATTGTAGAAATAGACAAAGTAAATGCATAAATTCACCTTGCTTGTAAAAGTCCTTATGGAGGATTTGAATCCTTGAGTCCACAAGTATGTATGCACCAAACATGTAGAATGTAGAATGGTAGGATGTCTTCAATATCTTTCTTGTAGATCTCCAACACCAAGTCTTGAATGGGTTCTTGAATTTTGAATAGGCTTGGAAGAAGGTCGATGGAGAGATCACTAAAAGGGCACTATGTAGCTTGAATCCTTCAACGGCCTCCAATGGATCTCCTTCATGAAAATGGATTCTTGAATGGATGAATGATTTCTTTAAATATTTCTCCTTAGCTTGCTTGAATCACAGTTGAAGATAGTTTGAGAATGCTTGATCACGATTACAAGACTTAGAGAAAATTAAAGGAAAAGGCTCCCCTTTATATGAAACTAGGGAAAAATCTTCTAAGGAGGCCGACATAGGATAATTAAATCCCCATTAAAGCCTTTACCCCTAGGAGAGGACCTATATTAAATATAATTTAGGAATCGACGTTTCAGAACCTGAAACAGCTGACTCGGAAGCGGGAAATAACTTTTGAAAAGACCGACATCCAGAAACTACAAGACCCTGAAGTTTGAACCCTGGGTCAAGGTTGAGGTCGACCTTGACCTAGGTTAGGTTCAAGGTTGACCTTGACCTAGGTCAAGGTCAAGGTCAACATAGACCCAAAATTTCAACCCTGACCTTGAAGTCCAAAATCTCAGGTCTACAATCTAGAATGCAGAAATCAGGCTAGAAAGAAGTGGAAAGAGGGGCCGAACAGGGGGAAAGCCAGGTCTAACTTAGCAACCCATTCTAGGTGCTTGATATGACCCCAAAATACTTACTCAAAAGGCTAAACAAGTCTACAATGGAAGTGCTTCCATTTTCCAACTATACATTTAGCCCCCACTTTAGCAAGAGTATGAGCTCAACACAAACTCTTGGTAAAGGAGAACATAGAGAAACACAATATTATTGGAATTAGAAGGGGCAAATAAATTATCAAGCCCCCAAGAGACTTAAGTCTTTATCAACCCTAAGATCACAATAAGAGAGACATCACTTAGTTAAGAAGAGATAGAAAGGGTGTGATTATCTTTCCCAATGAGAACTTATGTCTCATTGTGAACCACACAAAAGCGTAACTGGAAAGATGGAATTGAACTGCCTAGTGAATGTGGCTACTCACTAGTCAACCCATCAGGGAGATCCGTTCTTAAAGGGATAAAAACATTGTAAATTAAAAACTATCGGGATCAAGAGATCCTAAAAAGTAAAAATGACCATGCTTTAAGGATTAGTTTTTAATCCATAAAGGGAAAAATTTTAAGTTTTGAAAACTATTTTGAATGTGTGTGTGTGTGTGTGCAAAAGTGAGTTGAGTGTATGCCCCCATGTTAAATTCATTGCTAACACTTTAACAGGAGCAATGAGTTTAACGGAAACATAAACAACTCTACAAATTATGTTTCCACTGCAAGATGTCCCCAAAGGAAGACAAATCAAGGGAAATAAAACATAAACATACATAAGAACACAAGAGGTATCTACCTAATGTGGGGTCAGTATGATCATAAGATAACATGTACATAGAAATATAATATTATTGCAAATGAATTGACATCATTCCCCAAAGAAATTAGAACTACAATCACAAAGGAGGAAAGAAACTTTAAGAGTTATGAAGAAGAATCTTTTTGGACAACAACATGGAGACCAAAAAGAATTAGTGCTACCATGTCGTAGATCCAAGAAGATTATACAAGGAAAAAAGTTACAAATAATAGCACAAGTATGACATAACGTGAAAAAACATATAGAAGAATATAGATACATATAGAAGAATTGTATGACAGGTTTGATTCCTTTATCACCTTGCACCAACAAAGTAACAAGGGTCATATAAAAGAGTCTAACAAACATTTAAAAACAAATTAAGGGAGAAGCACATTACAACATACAAACACAAAAAGGGATACCATAAAGGATGAACCAATCAAGCATGTTGTCAACCGTCCCCATCTTGGTTGATGTTATTGATGGAAGGTGGGAAACTCACAAGAGGGACTATATCCAATACAATAGGGATGATAGCCAGTTCCAAACAAGGATCCTCTTGAGAATCACAATGCTCAATACTAGGTGTAATTTTTAATTGAGTTGAAAGCATATGAGGTAAATCATTACCAAGGTCAATGGTCTCATATTCATCACTAAGATCAATAGGATCATCGAGAGTGTCCTCCTCATCAAGGTTGATTGAAATAGGATCCAACATGCGAATAGGATCATCATACTCATTCATCTTAACATCATTATGAATATTAACATCTAACGCATGGGTTGGTCTAAAGTAGGTAATGATTTTTGAATAAAAAAAGTGCGGGCTCTAGCATTAGCTCTATGCTTCTTATGATGTTCATTAGCAGATTTGTTACGCTTAGCTTTGGTTGGCATATGTTGAGAACTAGGAGGGCTAACAACAGGTTCCTTCATAGGTTCTATAGGAGGATTCTCAATAGGTTGCAATGAAATAGTAGAATTTTGAGTAGTACAATTAGAAGTAATTGATAAAGGAGGTATGGAAGGTGTGGGCAAAAGACCATGATTGGAGTCAATCTGAGGCATACTTAACTCAGAAATTTTGTGATGTTTGTAAGCTTGATATGAGTGAAAGAGATGATCAGGGTGAGGAGGACATGAGTTAGGTAATGAAGGCCAAAGTAAATTAAGAGTAGCATAATCTCTAGGCCTAGAAGGTTGATACAAACTATGATTAATTGTTTTGACTTATCCATTATGAGTGAACTTAAGACATTTATGAATGGGAGAAGCAATAGCATGCATAGAAATTATCCAAGGTAAACCAAATTTGATTTGAAATTGATCAGAAGTAGGAATAATGATGAAGGTAGTATCT
>MU227106.1:960035-986188 GCA_018584345.1 Thuja plicata
TTATATATGCATAAATTATATACACACACACACACACACACACATATATATATATGCACATTGTACACATATATATGCACATATATGCATATGTATATACACATATATATGCACACACACACACACACATATATATATGCATATACATATACACATATGTATATACATATATACACACATATATATATATGCATATAAACATATATGCATATACATATATACACATATATGCACATATATGCACATATATACACATATGTATGCATATATACATATATATATGCATGTAGACACACACACACACACATATATATACATATATATATACACACACACACACATATATATATATGCATATATATATACAAATATATATACACATATACACATTATACACATATATATATGCACATACATGCATATATATATACACATATATATATACATATATGCATATATACATGCATATATACATATATACATGTATATATACATATATATACACATATATGCATATATACACATATACATGCATATATATACAAATTTACAAACAATATATATATAAAAACATTAAAATGCATATATACAAACAATATATATTATAAAAAAATAAAATATGCAAATTAGAAATGTGAAAAGCCTGATAATTGGCGTTTGATAAAACGGAAGCCACTGTTCTCTCTGTCACTTTCAACCCAACTGAAACAGTCAAAATGACTGTTTCGGCGGGTTTTATTCCGCCAAAATAAACCTAATTACTTTCAATCAAAAGTAACTTTCGATCGAAAGTACCCATTTTAGGTACTTTCGATCGGAAGTTATTCACTTCCGATCAAAAGTATCAAACATTTTTTAGTGGGACACACTTTTTAGGATGAATTCCTTCCTCCCAAAAAGTGTAACCCACTATTGTGGTATTACCCACTAACCTTAAAGAATTGCAGATCAAAAAGGCTATTTTCTGAGGTATATAGATTGTTTTTGGAAAAACTGAAGTATGATCCAGAACCGAAACGCAGAGATGAACAAAACCTAGAGATACTTTTCCGTTCCAATTTCATCTTATGAAAAAGGTTGACCTTGACCCACAAATGTCAACCCTGACCCAATAATGTCAACCTTGACCTGCACAGGTCTGAAAAAGAATCTATTTGCGGAGTCTGATATAAAGCCGAAAAGGGTATCTATATCTGTGTCCAAATCTATTGTCCTGAACCTGTACCTACAAGAAAAATAGGATTGTTTGTTGAGGGGGACGGTTTTGCCTTGGTCAAACCCCGGTTTTGGAATTAACCTCAAATATATGTAATTGAAATTGCAGAAATAGACAAAGTAAATGCATAAACTCACCTTGCTTGTAAAAGTCCTTGTGGAGGATTTGAATCCTTGAGTCCACAAGTATGTATGCACCAAATATGTAGAATGTAGAATGGTAGGATGTCTTCAATTTCTTGCTTGTAGATCTCCAACACCAAGTCTTGGATGGGTTCTTGAATTTGGAATAGGCTTGGAAGAAGGTAGATGGAGAGATCACTAAAAGGGCACTATGTAGCTTGAATCCTTCAATGGCCTCCAATGGACCTCCTTCATGAAAATGGATGCTTGAATGGATGAATTCTTGCTTGAAATCTTGCTCCTTAGCTTTCTTGAATCACACTTGAAGATAGTTTGAGAATGCTTGATCACGATTAGAAGACTTAGAGAAAATGAGAGGAGAAGGCTCCCCTTTATATGAAACTAGGGAACAATCTTCTAAGGAGGCCGATATAGGATAATTAAATCCCCATTAAAGCCTTTACCCCTAGGAGAGGACCTATATTAAATAAAATTTAGGAATCGATGCTTCAGAACCTAAAACAGCCGACTCAGAAGCGGGAAATAACTTTTGAGAAGACCGACATCTGGAAACTGCAAGACCCTGAAGTTTGAACCTTGGGTCAAGGTTGAGGTCAACCTTGACCTACATCAGGGTCAAGGTTGACATAGACCCAAAATGTTGACCCTGACTCTCAGGTCCGCTGTCCAAAATGCAGAAATCAGGCTGGAAAGAAGTGGAAAGAGGGGCAGAATAGGGGGAAAGCCAGGTCTAATTCAGGAACCCATTCTAGGTGCTTGATATGACCCCAAACCACTTACTCAGAAGGATAAACAATTCTACAATGGAAGTGCTTCCATTTTTTGACTATACAGGTACTAATCCCCATCGTGGTTTTTTCCCTATTTGGGTTTCCACGAGATAAATATGTGTGTCAAATTTATGGATGATCTTGGATGCTTATGATTTTCATTTTTTGCTATGAAGGTTAATATTTTGAATGGTGATTAAAGTTTAACTAATCATAAAGTTGGTTTATTTGGTAGATTATCGATTCAACCCCCTCTTAGTAATTTGATCTCAGGTCTAACACTTTATAGGTCTATTTATGTGGAATCTTGTGCCTTAAGCAATACTTTTAGCCAGCTTGCATTTTCTTGGGCATTCATGCGTTCTGATTTTCTAAAATTTTCTTAGCAAAGAACACTTGAGGAAAGGGTTTTTTTGAATCTTAAGGTTTGATTCAGGCATTGTAGAGAGACCGAGTGCATAAAATCTTGAAGTAGAGTACCATACATTGTGAAATAGTGACTAACACAATGACTATAGGAACTTCTAATGGGCCCAAAGATCCCTTTTTCTATGTAGACATCTACAGGGACATTTCTTATGCAAGCTACATTATGCCACCTAAGTCATTTTACACAAAGATAAAGAGAAATACAAAAGGCATGACTAAGAACCCCTCAATTTTGATAGATACCTTGGATAAATTCTTTGACCCAGACCTATGAAAGCAATTTAGAGCCCTAAGGGAAGCATCTTGCCAAAGAATTCTTAAGAACAGAAAAATGACAAAGCCTTCTCTTCATGATGTGAAGCTTTAGGAGTGTGGCCTCCCATAATACATGGTTCCCAAGGTTCCACATTTCCCTAAATTTATCCAATGTTGCAAGAATTTCTTCAATAGAAAGAAAGGCATCATCCAAGCCAATGAGCTTAGAGTTACCATAATCCCACAAGCTATTCGTGATATGTTATGCATACCCCCACCCAATCCTCATGTGGATAAATTTACCAAAGATGGAATGGATTTGTATTAGAAAGCAAGGCATCAAGTATAGACTTTCTACAATTCCTACATCAAATTGGACGTGCACAATAATGATGTGCCCAGTTTTCCTCTAGGAATCAAAGGGCTTGCTCAAGAAAATATGTAGGTTGTCTATTTTTTTATTGCTTTCATTTACATCTTTGAGCATGAATATGATGTGTATCCCTTCCAAATGGGCATTCTTTTCAAGCTCTGGAAGCAATGGGGTCCTTTCTTCTTTGATTTCTCTGAACACCTAGTTTTAGAAATTAAGGCTCAGTTTATGCTTTTTGAAAAGGAGGCTAGTTTACATCACATCTCCTTCCTCATGAATATTTTTCTGCACCAAAATCCCTATTTTTCAGGCACCTCATAAATATCACCACCAAAGATGCAGATAGAAAAAGTTTTCCTATAACAATGTGGACCCCTTTCTTATTGTCCACTCATAATTTCTATACTTTCTCATAGGCCTTCCTAGTTCCTAAGGTATGTAATTTTCAAAGTTGGGATCCCATGCAACCCCCATGATTCATAGATTATAAATTTAACTAGATGAATACTTTCACGCCAAGATGTGAATGGTTCTGCATATCTCATTTTTCAATGATACGAGTGCATGGCTTCACTAGGGAGCCTTTCCGCCTACCATTCTATACTTCAAATCACACCTTGGCCTTGCAGATTCTAAGGAAATTTTTAATAGTTGAGGGTCGTATCAGCTTACAGAGCATGATACTATGATCATGTATAGAAATAAAACCCTGGGGTCACATACAATGGAGAATAAAGTCAAGGCCAAGGGAGTACTCACTACAAGGTTGCTGCAAATTGGCCTCTTGTTGATCGATGATAAATGGACCTTTGATTCAGATGATTGTCTCTATAGTCGAAATAATGTCATAAGGCATATGGCCTATTGATATTGGGATGCTCACATGAACCCAAAAGGAGAAGTCCTAGCTCTTTATATAGACCTCGCACAGATACCATGGGAAGAGCAGCCACTATGACACAACTTATACAAGCCTACAATAGAGTTTGATCCTACCAAAAAGATACAATTCAACATGTAGAGAAACATGGAAAACAAGGACTAGTATAATGACAAGAAACTGGAATTTTGGATCTACAAGAAGGAGGTCCAGCAAATGTAGACTCACATTGTAAATTTCCCCTTTGATGCATAGTTTGAGAAGTTGTTGAATGCAGTGGATCTGAATGACCAAGAAGCAACACCTACACCCCCACCTCCTAGTGGAACTAACATAAAGGGGGTATTTTCTATGATGATCCCACCTTTTGCAAGGATCATTTATCCCTCCAAGCATCTCATACAAGTCACAATGAGTTCTAGTGCATCCAAGGGATCACAAAAAAGAACAAGGAAGTAAGATAATTCCTCTGGCTCAACATAGTAAGAAACAATGACTACACCCACACCATTAAAAAGGAAAAACAATGGCTCTGTCCTAGGGATTATTTCCATTTTGGTATTGGCAACTTCTACATCGGTCAGAACTTCAAGGTAGGTAATTTTTACTCCCCCTATTCTCATTTCTCAATCTTTGGTTTTCACCGCTACACCTACCATTATTTCCTCTCTTCCTTCCATTTCATCTATGAATGTGTCACTAATACCCATTTATACTATTGTTATCCCTAGCACCTAAGTGAGTGTGACTGTAATCTTTGCATCCACCATGGAATAAAGTACACCTTTTATAGTAGTTTCTTGGAATCCCAATATATTTTCAACACCCAAGGTGACCCAAGAATTAACCTTCAACACCTCTTTAGTGGTAATCTCAAGCTTGGTCTCTTCCGCTGGTCCCATTAGGCACATTCACCACTCCTATTCAGCCCCTGCATACCCCTCAAATTATCCTTCTATTCTCTCTAGCAACAATGAATTTTCCGCTACAAACCTCAACAATGGTTACAATCCCCTATGCCCTTCTACCCAAAGAACCATGTGTCGGGAAAAACATCCCTTTCTACCAAGGCTGGTAGCATCAGATCAACATGGGAAAGATTGGGAGATCTTAGTGAGTGTCGATAAGGAAAGGAAAAGATGCTTTAAATCTCATGGCACCCAGAGTGCAAACTTTTTTCAATGATGGGCAATAGTAGTTTATGATTATTAATGTGAAACCCAAGGTTATAAAACCTTTGGGAGAAATTACCCTAGAAGATTACATGATTAGAGGTGTGGGGGTCAACCTAAGCAAAGAACAATTGGAAGATAGGGTAGATTTCATTGGAGAGGCCCAGAAAATAATATCAAATAAAGGTTCTCATGATGAAGGAGCATGTAGAGAAGGAATTGAGAGATTCACAAGTGCTCCTTGCATAAGAACAGGATGACAAAGTCGTAGAATCAAAGAGCTTAAGCAATAATATATCAAAGGAAGATAAGCACAAGCATGAGAAGGAAGCCTTATTAAAAAAGGGCCAAGATGAGCTCGCACTGAGTACAAAACAAGTTGTGGATCAACGTGTTGAGCTGAATAACTTGCAGTTGTTGATGACCAATGTAGTACAAAATGAAAAAAAAAACCTGGTTGACAGGCTTACAATAGTAGAGGAAGAAAACCATCTTATGTTCTATGGCACATAAGTTCCTCTGCCTCCTGATTTTTTCCCTATTTTTGAGAAAATTATTTTGAAAGAGTGAGATAAAATCAATAAATCAATTATTCCCTGCAAACCCACCTTCTAATTCCTTAAGGAAGCTCATTCTTTGCGCGCAGTAGTCAAGCCTTCCATCGATCCATTTTCTAGATTCACAACACCTGAATTTTCAAGAGCTCATAATTTTTTTAGCTAGGTTTATGTGGCATATAACCAAGATCTCGATGGGGTCAGGTTTGCAGATCGGGGCTCCATTATCTACCACCTTAATGTCATAATCAACTAACATAGGCAAGCTCTATGGAGTCAAGCCACTCTTTTAGTTTTGGAGGCCATGGTGGCGAGGGTGAGGGGAAGATTCACAAAATTACAAAAGCATGGGTTTTCATCCCCCTTCATCGTAGATGATTCATTCCTTGAGCCAGAAGAGCTAGTGGAGGCCATAGACTAGTAGCTAAATCATTTGAACCTCCTAACACTTTGCATGGAACCTGACCCAACATTTATTGATAGTTTTCTCCATCCATTTGTGCAGTTGCAAGTTCTCTTTGATTCATATTTTGGCAATCTCAACTCCATTTCCTTCCATGAGTTGACTGATTTGGACTAGGAGTACCATTTCTTGAAGATTTGGGCTTTTCCCACGAAAGAACAATGAATTTTCTGCAAGCTTCCATCAATAGCTTCTTAGGAATCAATGTGTGAGGGGATTCTTAGGCATCAAAATGTGAGGGGAACTATTACCCCTTTTGAGGAATCAAAGATTCAAGGTTCCTATCTAGCAGGAAAGATTCCCCCAATGTTTCCAGGTGTGGTAAATAATATTTTTCCCCTCCCGCAATTGATCATTCTTACATTATCCCTTATTCTTCATCCTTTATGGTGCCCATTTGAATAGGCAATGTCCATCATGTCATCTATCAACATAGCGTGCATTTTGGAGTGGCTCATTTATTTCAATCCTTGCTACCCACTCAAGCACTGTGTGTTCACCTATGGCTAGCCACATTTAATTTATCTATCAAGACCAGTTATTTCAAAGAAAGGCACATAGCTATCTCACGGTCCTTTGGAGGAGTTCAACCTTCTTCATTCATAGCTTTCAATGTCATTGTACCACATTTCCCTTTTTTCCTATCAAGTTATTTTGTTTGAAGTTCTCAAAATTTCAAGGAAGATGCCTACGTGGACGCTTCACGGGGGTTATAAGACCACAAATTTTCAAGAAAGCATGAATCCATGCCTATCAAGCATGCATCTTCCTGGTCATAACTAAAGTAATACACGCAACCAAATATCCTCAAATCTAGAGCTACCTTAGTTGTGGCATGATTATTCTTTCAGGATCTATTGCGATCAAAATTTAATAGCAGGAAAAACCCAAGGCCTTGATGAAGATCATTTCCTCTAGCGGATCATGGTGTGGGAGTTTCCTCTCCTCTAGGGTTAGTGTTGAGAGCACTTCTCTGTTCCATAAGTGCATGGTACCACATTTTTTTAGGGGTCATTTTCTCTCCTATAATTTTGATTCTCTAGGTTTCTCCTTTCCATCATTATATAATGATGTATTTTTTAATAAAAAGGATTCTGGAACTTTTCAATTCTCATGCTTATTGAGAAGCTACTCTTTTGTCTTATAATTGTATCTGTATACTTGAATCAATTAATACAAATCAATCATGCATTTTGGAACTTTGGTGTATCTTAAGATTCAATTTTCACTTGCAGTTTTCTATGCTATTGTTTAAAATTTTGCGTTAGCATCTATGTTACAAGTTGAAGTAGATCATGTTATTTTAAGATTCTCTATTTCATAGGTATTACTGTATGCTTTACTTTACGTTTGTGATTCAACAGGTTTTTGAATGAGTGTGTTTATGTTTTAAGTTATTGGTTTCACAGTTTGTCTTGAGATTCTGAGTCTGGAATAGCTTGTGCATTTAGTTTTTTTAGTATCATTAATCTTTGGTGTATCACCTTTCATTCCAGTATTTTCTAACCCTTTCCTCTAAACATAAAATGAAGATTCAGCTTCTAAAATCTTAGAGGTTTCTCGGTGAAAAGCATTTGGTCCCCCATTCGCTGAAGCTTCCTGTAAGGTTGTTACATCTGAGAGAAATTTTAGGTGTCAACACAACCTTTTTGTTGTAATCAATTCATCGCTTCACATCAAACTAGTTATTCAGTATTATTAACCTTAGGGTTTTCAGAATCTTTCTAATAGTGATCAATTTCATTGCTTCACATCAAATTTATTATTTGACAGCATCAATGACATCAGTCTCAAACAAATGATCAGTTTCATCGAACCACGTCAAGCTGATCATTCTAGTCTCAAATCATTCATAAATTGAATAAAATTCAGTTCTCTAAATCAACATCATTAGCTACTGGTAGTCTCATCAGGACCCATGTCAAATTGTTTATTGCATCAGAAATCAGATATTCATTGAATCGACGCTTTGATCGCACATCGATTAAAAGAGGGAAAAATGCAATCACCCTAAAATGGACTAGTATAACCAATAGCCCCTAAGCTCAGTCAACTTACCCTAAACCCTATCTAGAGGATCAAATACTAATCAAGTTCATCAAATCAATCAAACCTTGTGCCTAATTGTGTAATTGGGTTAATCCGCTTAGTTGCATAATTAATATCTAATCAAACATCAAAGGTCAATAATCAAAAAGAGAAAAACATTTAATTAATATTCCTAATACAATTAATTAAATCAAAGACTAAAAATCCCATGGCTAGACTTATTAATTAAATGAATTAATCAAATGGTATTATTCTAAAACTCATCACTAAAGGACAAAGGAACTAATTCATCCAATCCAAGCTAATCACAAGGATCAAAAAAATCTTAATCTCCACAACTCATGTTGAATCAATCTTAGCCATCGAGATCCTAGGAATTTTTATAAAAGAAGAATCAATCCAAGTTTAATTCCATCTAGAATTCTCACAACACGTTTATGCCAAAATCATTCTAGGTAATTTGCAAGTGTTTTGAGTGAATTGAGATCATTTGAGAGTTCATCCATTACATTTTATAAGATTTTCAATCATGTAGAGCTAATTTTAGGAGGATTTGAGTTCATATTTGCATTCAATTTAGGTTAATTGCATTGAATTTGATAGTTAATCAAGATCTTCATCATAGTTTGCATTAAATTTGCATTGATTTCTCATTGAATCTTCCATTTTAGAATTGTATTGTCACTGATCTAAGCTCCTAATATGAGAGAAATGTTCAATTTAGATCATACTCTTTCTAACTAGGAATCAATGTGTAAATTTCTATTGGTTTTATGTATTTTCAATTGATTTGATTTGACTAACCACATGGATATAATGATATATTGGGTGTTGTGTTTACAAGATTCATAGGTACACTTTTAACACACATAGAAAGGTCATTGAATGAAGTCTCCAATATGTCTTGGCAATATTTTTTAATTGTCAGGAGGTTCACATTAAGGAATGTAGGTCCTAGCGGATAGCCAGTAACCCATAGGTTTAGTACACCTCATGGAACTTTTAAAGTTATAGAAGATCCCCCATCCTCAAGTGTGTAGCCTAAAGAACCTCCTACATCACAAACCTCATCTATTGATATAGAACACACCCCACCAAGGCCTAGTGTTGATAGTTCTTCATAAATTTTTGTGAGGAGTAGGTCTGCAGCGAGGAACAATAAAGGGAAGGAGAAGAAGGTCGAAACAGAAGAGGAAAGGGTAGAGAAACAAGGTACTACAAAGACCTCTCCTAGTTATAAAAAAAAGGATTGTTACAAAATACCCTCCTATAGCCACTATAGATATAAAGATACCTCTAAGAAAATCTAGCAAGGTAAATTCCTCTGAGGTTAGTAAGGAGCCACCTACCAAAAGAATTCATAGGTTGAGAGAGAAACCTTAGAAGAAAATACATACAGAAAAAGGTAGTGTTTCTATTAATATTGAATCATATGAATCTATGGAAGGGGTGATGATTTAAATTTCCATCAAGCAGAGGATGAGATACTAGAAGATCCAATAGGATAATATTTTCCACAAGAAGAGCTTAATTTTTTTATGGAAGAGGATTAGCCAGAACAAGACCTATATTTGAAAGGACTTACTAACATGGTTGTTGCAGCATAATAGATGATTGAGGCTACCATCGTAGTCTGGACAAGGGGTCTGGTAGACATACACATGGAGCTACCACAAGAAGTACATGAAGAACTAGATACCCCTCCTAACATTTCTACTCCACTTGTTGCAGGCATAAGCCTATTTATAAATTGTATTGAAACAAAGTCAGTGGGAATTATAGAAAGCTAACCTACAAAGTGTTATTGATAATCAAAGAATTCAAATTCAGAATAAATATGATGAGATCACTCACATGAAGGAAAAGATCACTAAAATAACAATAATGATTCCTTAGCTTATGCAATGCAAATCACCACCCAGAGTTTATACCCTCTATTTAAAAGAATAGTACTTGAATTGTTTACTGATGAGGATTGTCAGAGGGTTAAATCCTTCTTTAGAAACAACTAAAGAGTTATATTAGGTATACACTTCCTATCTTGCATCCATAAAGAAATTTCTATGTGATTTTTATTTGTGTAGTTTTTAAGTTCCTCATAATACTACTTGGAATCCACTTGTATATATTGGATATATCCATCTACGAGTATTCGTGCCTTGGATTCAAAATGGAATCATTAGGGAAATAAAAGATAGACCACATAGACAAGATGACTTAGATGCTCCCTTACTATTAAGGGTTGAATGTAAGGAGTTTGGGGTATTGTATTATGATTGGATGTGTCTATTTACAAAATCATCTCATAGGGAAAGAATTCAATCCTTAAGCGAAGAGGCATTCAAGGAGTGTGAATAGATGGCTAGACATGAAGGGAAATTAGTCATTGGACCTATTATTCAGTGATGGAATAGACTTCCTAAAGGTCTCCAGCGTGCTAATCCTCATTCACCATAGAACTACCTTGTATCAACCCAAAGAGAACCTAGGCATATACATTTGGCCCACACAAAATAAGAACATTAGCTTCCACTTATATTTCAGCCCCTGATACTGCTTTGGCCACTTCTCAGCATAATAGATTATGGGAATGCTTATAGTCTGGATTCAGAAAGGTCCAGATAGGAAAATTTGGAGAAAAAGAAAGGATATTACTGTAGTTTGGTCAATGGCAGAGCATGACAAGGATCAACTAGTGACTACAGGATGAATGAAAGGATCAAGAATTTCTCCATTATTGGAGGACCAGCAAGAAGTTAAGTTGGAGGGAATGATGGGCTGAAATAATATCCTATTTTGTCTTGGTTTCTCATGTTTTTCTTTAACTATTATAAGGTTTATGGGTGTTTAAAGACTTTGGTTTGTATAGTTTTATGTCTTTTAAGAATTGTTTGATGAACATATAGCATGTGGACTTAAATACTTTTGGGATTAAATAATTTAAACCATGGTTATCTTTATATTATTCCTTTTTGAATGATTGGTTTGTCTTTCATGCAGCCATGTGATATTTCTATATTAATGAAATATGAAGTTTAATAAATGTATGTAATTTGGAATGGATGTATATCCATGTTTTTTTTCTCCTAACCTTTCACTACAAGAATGGATAAACAAGGAAGAATGGTCAATCTAATACTTAATGTGTTTCACCGGTTATTGGATGAAGTCATACAGTTGGGAAGAAGCAAAAAGGACAGTATTGAAGACTCGTTGATGGCTTGATTGATTGACCCTCTTTCTAGCCAGATAATTTCACTGATGTTTAATGAAGAGAGAATATAGGGAGTAGATGTCCTATATTCTCTCTCATGGACAATAAGAATATTTTTTTCTTTCTTGTTGAGATAATTTCTTCTTACTGCTTTCATTGTAATAATTGTACCCATCTATTTTGTTGGAAGTGATTAGTTAGTTCAAGAGTCAATTAGTTGTGAATTTTTTAGTTTAAATAATTTGTTGAAGCCTCTTAGGAGGTTACCTAGGAGATCAAACAATAGTAGATTAATAGTGATGTAACTATTTTCAAAAATTTAGTTTCATTGTTTCCAGTATCATGTGTAATTAATTTTTGTTATATGAATAAAGAAATGGTTACTATGAATTCATACTGTGTTGAATAACTTGGATCTACTCACCCAAGGGGGGCCCACTTGATGAGTGCTCCTTTTCATTTTTTTATTTATTTCTGGTTGTTATAGTTATTTTTCAATCACTTTTTGTTCCTGTAGCCACTAGGAAATAGTTCTTGTGTATGTTCCTGTAGCCAAAGCATGTAGAGTAGTTTCCTACCTGATAGATCTAAACTTAGTTTTTGTAGTTTTTTTTATAGTTTTTCATGCTTAATTATTTGGTAACCAAGTATATTTACTTTCAATCATATATTTTCTTATATTACTACTCTTTCCAACACTAGATAGCATGGCCCCAATGAAGACTTAGTGCATATATTGTGCAGAACCATTTCAAGTTCATGACCCTAGGTTGACATATAAATGAACCTTGACATAGAAAAGATAGTTTCTTAGTTATGATGATAAATATGTGAGTAGAGGAGTTGAACTGAGTTATTAATCCAATTGGGAAGGCCTACAATTGTCAATTCCAAGCATTCAATATCTAGCATTATTATCAAACATTCAATATATTCTTCTCCACAGATCTAACTTCTTTCCCTCATTAAAGGCTAAAAAAAGGAGTTTTCTATCAAGGAAGGAGATACACATTCATCCAAGTCTTCTTCTTTCCCCATTAATCAAATATTATTGATTATTACAATGTCCAATACATGAGATTGTGTCTTTCATTATTTCCTTTTAGGTTTTTTAAATTCAAATCTATTGCATCAACATACTTGATCACATTCAAAGAATTATTTAAATTACCAAGGTATGATGTACTTCATTTCTTAGATCTATCCTCTGCTACATGATAACACACTTTCCTTTATTTGATTTCATTTCAACGTTGATTCCTAAATACGAGATTGACTTAGGAAACTACATTTATTCAACCTTCTTCCCCATTTTTCTAAGCACATGAACAGGTTCAGGATCTACCAAAATATTTCCAGGTAGATAAGCAATAGTCAAATCATCTGTGAAATTCTTAGTCAAAAACCTAGTGTACAATACATTTTAGGTGTTCAATTATTGGATATAAAACATTCCAAACATCATGCACCTCCTACAATTAATTAAAAGTTGGTTCACAGATAGGTTTCAATCTTCAAGTTCTAGATCAACAATTATAGGTATTTCTAGGATTTTGTCTCTTAGAAATTAAGATCTGAAGCAACATACCTCCTATCTAAATTCTAGGTACACATAAATCCTTCCCTAATCTACATTTCTTATCTTTTATTCATGCCCATTTTAATTTTACGTATTAGTGAAGGATCGTTGACCCATTTAGTGTTTGTGACCTTCCTTATCCTACTTGGACATGTATTCCTTCTGAATGTGTAGATTTGAAAAGGAGAAGTGATATTCCTCTTTTCATTTCTTCCCCTTTCCTATTGTACACTACATAGTCTCCAAAATAATAAAAATGGAGACCACCTAAAACTAACAATAAGTAGACATTCAAAATATAAGAAGACATTGTAATCAACTTGATATTGATTGGACACCCAAGGTTGTAAGAAACATGAACCTCTTTCTCTTTCTGATCGTAGAGACCTTCACCATCCAATTCATTCATCACTATCAGTCCCATCCTAGAAATCTCATCCTCATCTTCCTCCTTCGCCATGACTTCGAGTTTAATGTAGTCCTACATCAACCCATCACTACCTGTAGTAGCCAAACTCATGAGTTTCTTCAAGAAAACCACATTGCAACCAATTATTTTCTTCCAACCTATAAATAAAATTAGCACCAGGGAAGAGATTAGAGGTCACTTCTTCATAGCCCAACCCTTCTATTTCACTGTGTAGTAATATTTTGGAAATGGGATAATCTTTTTTTATTTACATTGGCCAAGATATAATATAATTCACCCAAGAATTGTAGCTTCACAATATTTTATGAGAGAAAATTTTTAGAGATCAGTGAGTCCCCTACTTCAAAGAAAATTTCCACAATCATTCTCATATGTCACTATGTACCCAATTCCTATATGTAGCCTCCAAGAACTCATTAACAAGTAATCCATAAATTGTATGCATCACCAAAATATTCCCAAAGGTGATGAATTGCTTCAACTATTTCTCAAATATTTCCCCAAGCAATGACATTTAATGATTTTTTAAGAGAAAATAGATTGGGGTGTCTATTTTAAATAATAAACAAATAAGGGTTGCAGTAGAAAGTGAGTCACCGCCCATTGCATCCATAAATTAATAGATTAGACCAACCTATCTGTATCATTACACAAGCATTAATCTCTAATTTCCTTGGGAAATATCATGATTTTCTATTTATTCCATCCCAATGAGTCATTATGTCCACAATTATTAATGCTAAGATAACGAGAAACAAATGCACCAGATGAATGTATTTCCAATGTGAAACCATTATGATTCAATATGTACTTTGGTTGGAGGATCTACCAACACACCAAAGTACCTATACCACCTTAAATCATCACATCATCCAAATCATCAATGAAAGCCCCATAATTTACTCAATCTTTTTTGAGGTACTTGGTTGCCGTAATGAAATATTTATATTCATGCATTAGGGGGTAATCATTACTATTGTAAGTGATGGAAACCTATCTCCATGTATATGTTTTTAATATCCTATGTGGCTTCAAGAAAGAGCTCTTCAGGCCTAAAACTATTATTAACTGAGGGGCCTTTTTGGGCAAATCGTCTGCAATTGGGTTTCCCTCTCTATAAACATTTGAACCCTTAAACTCTCTAAACCTTCTTGCCAATGCATAAATCAAATTTAACCATTTGTTTAGCTTCTAATTGGGGAAAAATGTTTTAAAAATTGCATTGAGTGTGACTTAGGATCCCCCTTCTAGGTGTATCCATTTTTCACTAATTTATATCCCTTAACTCAACCCTAATATAGTAGCTCTGAATTATACAACATTTTTTTTGTCTCCCCGGTGATTCTATTTTTTCTACTAAGCTCTTCACATTATCATCTCATAACACACATCCAATACCACTAGGCCCTGGGTTTCCCCAAGAGGCCCCATCAAAGTTGGCTTTGATCCAACCCTCATTGCAAGATTCTACCTAACTACCCCTTCCCAAAGGTTGCAAGAAATATTATACTTTATGACCCCATTAATAGGGAGTATATTTTAGAATGAACTACAATGCACAGATGAATTACTTTTATAGAACACAGTAGCCCTAAAAATTATGCAAAATGGTAACTTGAAAAGTTAAAAAGAAAACTATAGCTAGATATGAAAAATAGAGGTGCGCAATATGCATGATATGCAAACCTAGGGCCCAACTAGATTGAACAAAACTAAATTAGGCTCAACTAAGTTAACTTAATGTAGGCATGAATGTTCAAGTATGTACATGTGAATATGCATGAGAATATTATTTGAGAATGTGCACAATTATTTAATACAACAATACCAAATATGCATAATGCAACAAACTATGTATGTGCAATATAAATGCATGCTCTAACACACCCATTATGTGAAATTTAGGGATACAAAAAAGTTTCTAAGCATGAAATACAGGTTTGGGTCCCAGCAACAAAATTCTTGATTATGCCCATGTACAATGAAAGCCTCTCAAAGTGGAGAAAAAGGGTGAATAACCACGTGAGGGAAAAATCGTCTACAAAAGTGAGAGATCATGCATTGCATGAAAAAAACTAAAAATTAGAAGGAAGGAAGGACTAAGAAGAATCAAAGAAAATATTCCAAAAGAATAATGAAGAACAACCTTTCAAGCACAAAGAAACTATAGAAATTTATCAAATGATAATTGTTATAGTGTTGAATGAATAGCTCTAAAATATATGTTGACTAGGATCATGAAGAGAAAAATTTGCATGAGTTCCCCTAGCAACACTTCTTTAATAACAATTATATGAAAAATAAAATTCCACCAGCAAAGGTAGAAGCAGCGATTTCAAGACAATAAGTTGAACCACTGACATGAAACGTTTACCAGCCTGCCTGCAGGGGCTCGACCCCTACTATTACATCCATTATCCTTCTACTTATAGATTCAAACATATAGTATTAAATGATACATATGACACATGAATCTTTATGAGTGACCTAACAAAACTACTCAACCATGCAAGATCAAACTACTAGTAAAAAATACATATGCTAATAGTCTAAAGAACTAATCAACTAAGGATAAATGACCCCCACAAAATAAAGTGCAAGAGTGTCTAGATGGTAAAAGCTCCATCTCATCAAAATACACTCACTGTATCTTAATAGTACATAGAAACAAATATTGAATGCATATCTTACTCCAAAGCTAAAATCAAGGAATCGTTACCACCAACAATAGAAACACACCCATATTGCTAATAAGATAGAGGTATGAAATGTACACTGAAACTATGTCACCATGTATTGCATTAAGGATAATTTCATTGTACATAAGAAAGTACTTGCAATATAAAAAAGGGAATCCATCTAACGCACACATACCTAGGACTAGAATGGTTAGGATTCAATGTCATCATGGAGGGATACTCATAGGACAAATTGTGATGGAAAAACAAAAGTCACTACACAACCCCCTAGGGAGATTTATAATATACTTCATGTACAAAGAAAGGCAAATAGAATGTGGAAAATCCTCAAAAAATCATAGAAAAGGGTGTCACCTTATCTCTGCGTGTCTACAAATAGAGAAGTGCATGTAAAAGATGCTCAAAATGCCAAAATAGGGAGAAGTCTGAGAATTAAATATAGACCAACCTAAGTGAAGGATCATCTAATGCAAAAAAATCTTTTCCAAGTGCAAAAAATCCAAATAATTGGCTACATAGTGAAAATGCAAAAATATGATAAAAATTACCTCGGAAATATAGAAAAATGGATGGTAGATTAGGATAGATCATAGAACCAACTTTCTAAATATATGTGGTTTTCAAATGATGGAGTTTGCATGAAAAAGATAGGGCCTCAAAAGCACAAAATAAAAGATCTAACAAATAGGCCTAGTATGGAAAATCTATGAAAAATATTACAAACTTACCCATCAATTTTGATTGGTACTAGAACTATCTTTCCAACAATGTCTTGTTTGTACAATTTTGAGTCTATATGCACATGTTATGGCAAAAACACCAAGACTAGGTCAAAAAGAAAATTTGGAGAGCTTGAATAAGCTTGATGATGTAATTAGTCCATATGATGATGTCAACATGAAATTGTTCTAGCATTAGCAACATATTTTTAAAATATTCAAAGTCGACTAAAAAACATCCTTGGTCAAAACAAATCTGCAAAATATTTTGCTAGAATCTTAAGAGATTCCCTATTGAATTTAGTCAACCTTTCTATCTTTGAAGGGTTTCCAAAATAGGGTAGATGCAACCAAATATGGGGGTGATTGCTAATGTCAACCATTATCTACTCCAAAAGTGCAAGGTGTATAGAAGTGCGAACCTATACTTTCAAGTTTCTTTTTAACTTTGTAAAAATAATTGCCAAAAAATAACTAGAAAATTTAATAAAATTTTACAAAACCTTTTGTCTAAAAAACCAAGGTGAAATTTTCACAAATTTTGGTGTACCATGTTATACAAATCATACCTACCTTGTAATTTGTGTCCACCATTTAATTTGTCTCAATTTTTATTGAGCATGATTTTGACAAATTGACAGATGATTTTAAGCTTTTTGGTCCAATGATTGTGATTGTGATGTTCATTTAACTTCATGATGCATAATTTTTTCCAAGCCTAAAAAGTTTCCTTAATTTATGTGCCCTCATTGAAATTGACCCAAAATTTTAACTACTAAAATTTTGGTAAAACAACTATCAATTTTAGGGTTTGGGCATGCTGTAGATTTGTTGGTAATGTCAATTTGATCCCAATGTGCAAAAAAAATTCAAATCCAAATCTAAATCTACACAAGAAGGTGAATTTGGAGACCCTGCAATGCTCTTAAGAAAATCAATCCTTAAAACTTGAGGAGTGGTTTGTTGAATGCATACTCTTATACCATGTTGAAGCTACATAGTTCTAATACCATGTTTAAGTTATGCAACATTAGCACCTACAGGATAAGAAAACAAATCAAAAATGCCTTTCACAAGGAAAATAGGAAGAAAAGAATTATTACATTTATCAAGAAGAAATGGTAACAAAATTACAAGATTACACTATAGGATGAATTACTTTTATACAAAGCGATAGTCCTAAAATTATACAAAAAGGTAATTCAAACTTAAAAACAAAACTAGATATTGATATGCAAACTAGAGGTGCACAATATGCACAATGTGCAAATTAGAGTCCAACTAAACTAAACTAAACTAAATTAGGCTCAACTAAGTGAGCTTAAGCTAGGAATACATGTGAAAATATATCTTCAAATAGCATGACAATATTCTTTGAGCATATTCACAATTATTTAATGCAACGGTACCAAATGTGTGTAATGCAACAAAACTATGTATGTGTGGCATAAATGCATGGTCTAACTCTTTGTGTCATCCCCTTTTTAAATTTATTAGTCTCTACTATTTATTATTAGTAGTTGGATGTGTTTAGTGTCCCAGAGAAGGTAATACACCTTTGTCGTTAATGTCAAAGGGGGAGAGAAAGAAGATGTGAAAAAAAAATCACGTGTGAAGAGAAAGTGCAAAAGAGAAGAGCATATGTGAAGAAAGAGAAAAGAGAAGATGTTAGATGCAAAAAAAAGAGAGAAGAGTAATGAAAAGAAATTTTATATAATTTCACATTAGAGAGAAGAGTTTTGGTCAAGAACTGTAGTCTACATCTAAGGGGGAGAAACTAGTGGAGAGAAGAGCATGTAATTAGATTAGAATCAGGGTGATCTTGTTCCAAGAGGGAACAGTGATAGAGTAGAAATGAGGTACCATAGCATAGTTAGAGAGACTCCAAAAGATATTGTTTGTATTATTGTTGGTTTCTGATTACATTATTGTTTTTTCCCATCACATGTTGTCGTCAATGCCAAAGGGGAAGATTGTTGGCAAGTTGGATGTGTTTTCACTGATGTCAACATGTCTATTATGTAGTTTGGATATTTGTTGTGTATTTTTGCCAATAATGAAGGATGATAAGAAGAATGGTGAAGGAATGTTACTAAAGATGAGGAGTCACGCACCTCATGGGACAATGTAGAGTTATGATTTAACATATGAAGACTAGTTATTTATTTTTTGCCAATGTAATAGAGTTGCAGATAATAATTTTGCGCACATACTCAATGTGAGATTTTTGGTTGTGCAACTAGGAATATGTTAAGGAAATAGCAATGTGTCTACCATTCAAAGGGTTTGTGATTATAATGGGTTTCAAGGCATTTACAATTATTTCACTTGGGGGTAACATTTTTCTTGAGGTTTGGCATGAAATGCTGACAAATCCAATAAGAGTGATGGATTTGATTGTTTATTTGAGCTTAATGATGCCTTAGGATGATCTAGGATTATGTGATTGATGATTTGGTGGCTTATATTGATCAAGGTCACCAATTTTAATGGATTTGAAGATGTTTTTATGTTCTTAGACGATGTGTCAAGAAAAATTGATAAAACAATTTATGAGAGATCGATAAAATGTTTTAGGGTTATGGTTATGATCTCGAGGTGTTTGGGAAGGATCTAATAAATTTTTGGCAAGCGTGCAATGATCTTGATGGTTGATTTTGGCGCTAAGAGTTGAATGGTTGAGAATTAGGTTTTTTGACCTAGTTCTTGATAAACATGATGAATTCAGGTTTGATTTGTGGTGTCGTACGTGTGCACTAGTTTTTGGAAGATTACAGAAGGAAGAGGATGCTAGTGAATCACTTTTACATATCTAATGAGGGTTGAATTTTTCATCTAAGTGTGTCAAATATAATTTCAACAAGGGATCTGATTGTACTAAAATCAAACTGACTGAGGCATAGGTAGATGCTATCATATAGTTCATGAATTCTAAGATTGGTGTCTGAATTGTGATTGTAAGTCGGTGAGACTTCCTTAGGGTTGTAGCCCAAGTAAAATTGATTAGTGAACTCTAGATAGTGTGCATGAATGCATGTTCATTCTGCATATTGTAATAATTCTATACTTCTAACAAGGTACTAGTCTTATTGTGGGTTTCAACCCCACTGTTGTTTTCACCCTAGTTTGAGTTTCCATGATAAAAAAATATGTGTTATGTGGTGTTGATATTTTCTGATTTTTGTTTACATGCCTTAAATTTTGCAAATAAATAATAAAGGTCAACTTAATAAAGGGTTTCAAGTTTTTAAAGGTTTAAGGGTTTTGAAGTTTAAGTGTTTTAGGAGAAACTGATTCACCCCCTCCCTCTTAGTTTCTTGTTTCCTATTTCCAACAAGGAGGACACTTTAGTAGTGACAACAAAAGAGGTTGTAGCAATAGAGGAGAATGATGTAATATTTGAACTTTTTGAGCTCTGTAATGATAAAATAAATGTTGACTTCCATATAGATGAGAAAGCAGAAAAGTGTGAAAAGAATAAATAAATGAATATGATAAGGATAATAAATATAATTTTGATGTTTTAATGAAATAAAAAGGGGATAAGGGAATTTGCTAGGATGGATAGACAAACTAGGATATTTGAACTTTTTGAGCTCTGTAATGATAAAATAAATATTGATTTGAGCTCTGTAATGATATAATAAATATAATTTTGATGTTTTAATGAAATAAAAAGGGGATAAGGGAATTTGGTAGGATGGATAGATGAAGATGATCCACTAGGCTTAAGGAGGCTCAAGTGCTAAGAGGATGATATGATCCTTTGTTGTTATGAAAGATAAATATGCAAATGGAAATGGAAAATTCAAGATCTAGGACAAGAATATATAGAAAGATGAAGTTCCATGTATGCAGGAAGGTACTAGACTGAGAATCCAATTTTAAGACACAATCTAGGGAGTCAAGATAGGGACTAACATGTGATCAAATTTCATCCTAAAAGGGTAGGTAGGGGAGACCAAGAGGTTCAAGGGAAACCAAGAGGTTAGGGGCAAGCCTAGTTGTCTTTGACCTTGTAGTTTATGATGAAAAGACTATAAAACTATAGCTCTTGGTCAAACCTTATTGTCACATCTTCCACACATGCACCATCAGTCACCTGCACATTAAAAAAAGGGAAAATGTTTGTGGGAAATGAGTTGCCTAACTAAAACCATATTTGAGGAATTAACCTAAATATTAAAATTAATATACTTGCAAGGAAGTGTGGTGATATATAGTAGATGCTTAGTAAGATGATTATACCTTCGAAAACCTTTGTGGTGTTATATTGTCCATAAAGAAGCTTGAATTCGTCCTTGATGTTGTCTTGAACTTTGATCTAGGATAGGAAGAAAATGAATTCCTTAAAAAATACTTCAATCTAGAAATTACTCTTTATCTTCCATGCTTGAATGCTTGATTCTTGAAAAAATTGCCTTAATCTTCCATGCCTGATTCTTGAAAAAAATGTCTTAATCTCTCCTTGACTTGACATTGCTTATGAATGCTTCTATGCGATTAGAGAATCCTAAATGAGGGAGGCAAATTTTTTTATACAGCACCTAGCCATTTTGAGGCTCAAAACATGAAGGAGGTCAACGTGGTGTTAAGGATCCCATTAAAACCAAAAAAACTATTACACCATTTAAATTTGGGACCATTGTTTAGGGTATGGGATGACTCTTAGGCTTGGGGAGATTAAACTCGCTCCATACTGGCCAATTCGGGCTCAAATTTGGGTTGGGGATCAAATTTGATATGGGGATTCCAAAAATGTGCATTAAATCAAGGTTGGATCATCCATAACTGGCATGGAATCCTTGGACACTAAAATGGGGCCTAACTAAGGACCAAAATTGTATGGGGCTATAATTTGGGACACTACATTTATCCCCAACTTTAGTGGGAGTATGAATATACTTCATACTCATGGTAAATTAGATCAAAGTATAAGAAAGAGCTCTTATCAGGGTAAAAGATACAAGGAAATACCAAGCCCCCAACTGACTTAGGTCTTTATCATTCTAAAACCAAGACAAAAGAAACATTCACATAAAGTGAGAAAAGAAAGAATACGACCATCCTAACCTAGTAAGGTTAAACTTTCTATGGGTCATGTGGAGAGAGAGAGAGAGAGAGAGAGAGAGAGAGAGAGAGAGAGAGAGAGAGAGATGAAAAATAAGGAGTTGATGGTCTAGTTATTTGTGTTATGCTAGTCAACCCATCTCAAGGATATCCAAGAAAAGCAGTGTATGCAAGGAAATCCTTCTAAAACAAATGGTTCATAAGGAAGATGTTGGGAGGGAATATGATTAGCAACATAGATGACTTGGGCTATTGCATATGGTCTAAAACATAGTAAATTTTAGACTTTGCATATATTACTAATCGTAATCAATGTACCTACATATATATACATATGTGCATACATGCATGGAAAATGAAACAGCATGGATTTGAATTTTCAAAAAAAATTAAAAAAAAGATGCATCTAATTTTTGTCTAAGTTAATACTTTCTTGTTGATAAAGTAAAAGATATATACTTAATAATTCATTAATAGATTAATAACACACAATATACTTCAATTTTTTTAAATGTGTGTAAAATTAAAAGACTTAATGATATTTCCATTTGCACTTATATTGAAATGTATCTAGAGTGATATGCACTTTGCATGTGTCATTGCTAGTATACTATTTTACTAGCTGATAAACTTTTTCCAAATTTGATATTCTAAATTTGGAAAAATTTATCTTTTATCTTTCAAAAAGATTTTTTCTATTTCCAAATAGAAAACTCTTGATCTATGATGACTATGGTGCATAAAAATAAAATCTACTTTTAAAATAAAAATTAAATTTGTTACAGATAAATCACTTTTTCTTTTGAATATTTATTTTAATTCAATCAAATCTTAAATCAAAACATGAAATGAAAGACACTAATATAGTCAAACCATCATAAAATTTGTATTTGTATATAACAGATAGGGGGAGTGTCGAACCTCCATATTATCATTCATTAATTAATAATTTGTTTCCACTTTTTCATTTATCCATTTAATTAAGTAATAATTGAATGAAATTTAATTTTCTATTTCAAATTAAAATTTCATTTTCATCTCTTCACTCATGTCAATCTTCTCTACATCTCAATCTCTATTCCTCGATTAACTCTTTAAAAAAAAATCTAAAAATATCTTCTTCATCCATTAATTAACTCTGTTAATGTTTGTAGCTTCAGTCGTATGCTCACTAGAATATATATAATACATGTTGATTAATAATAATATAATATATATGTGATATTATTATTAACAATATGAAATTTAATATTCAATATTATATTATTATATTATTCTTAATTAATAATTGATTGATGAAACATTATAAGATTGATTAAATTATAATTAATGGGAAGAGGCATGTCCTTTCTTATAAATAATAATGAATAGACATGTCCCATGAAGGGACTGTTGGAAAGCTACAATGTAAATAATTGTTGTTTTGTCATTGATGTCAAACCTTAACCGGTGAGACTATTGCTATATGTTTGAGTACCATATCTATTGATTGTTGAAGAAGATTTGAAGGCAAGGATAACAAGAAGACCGAGTGAAATGGTTGAGTTATGAGAAACTACAAGGGTACTTGATCAGATGACACATTGGCAAAGTAATGTGTTGTTTATCTATAACACTAAGAGAAAGATGTCAGTTTACTAGGAATAGTATATGTCGAGCGATTTTTTTGTCGACCGTGCACCAGTGTATGCCAAACATAATTTCTAATGTCGACCGAGCGCCAGTCATTGTCGGGGAAATCAGTGATGACCGAGTGGAAGAACACAGTGTTGGTCGAGCGCCAGTATTTTGGTAAATGTTGAGATTTGAGATCTCTGGCTGACATAATTGAATTTATTGGGATATGTAAAGTTAATTAAGGATAAGCACAATTGTTCCACATTATTTAATGCATGGGTAACCGTAATTAACACATGGATTTGAGATTTAATTTGTGATTGCTTTGGAGAAATAAATTAAATGTAAATGATGGAAAGATCCATTGGATCTAATCTAACCTAAGATCTACGATCCTGATTAAGAAGAAAAGATTTATTTTACCTAGATGAAGAGGTATAATATAACCTCGAGTGGTTATTCAAATGTTGAGAAGGGTATGCAAGAGGATTGCATGGTTAATTGGTTGATTGGCATGATCTAGCAGAGAAGGCTGAGCAGAGAAGCAGAGGATTACGAAAGTGATTGCTTGACGAATTTCCAAGAAGATATAAAGATCAAAATAAGAATAGAGGCCACTCAGTGAATTAGCATTAGAGCTAAATTAGATCTGAATTTGCAAAGTAAGTTGTATGTATCAAATCACGCCTTCTGATTACTTTCTAACCATTGTATTAGTCAAAATCCTTTAACCAGATTGACCTAATAGTCATTGTATAAATCCTTTGAGCAAGGTGACATTCAGGTGGAATGTTCTAAGTCCTCTAATGAGGCCACTCCTGACAGGATGATTAAATCCTTTAACCAAGTCACATTTAGCAGTGTGTTTTGTAACCTTTAACAGGGTTGGCTCCTAGCAGAGTTCACTTCAGAAGAGTGAAAAGTTGATAGCATGTTATTGGTGGTTTTTCCCATATTGGGTTTCCACATTAAATTCTGGTGTCAAATTGTGTGAATGATTATGTTGTTTTTTACTATTAAGTTTCTGCAAGCTTATTACATTTGAACATTAAACTGCATATTTATGTTTTTGCTATCGAGAAGATATGAGTTGTGTAAAGTGCTATACAGTTTCAATTGGTGCATCTAGACCTGTGGATAACTGACTCAACCCCCCCCCCCCCTCATCCTCATTTATTCTAAATTCATTCTAACAATTGGTATCAAAGCTCTAGTCTCTTGAAAACAATTTGAAGGTACTTGGAGCGAAAGATCAAGATGTATAAACAGGAGGTACCAAAGTTGAACAAAGATAACTTCCTTGCATGGAAGATTTTGATGAAATTGCATCTGGCTAGTATTGGTGATTCTGCTAAATGCTATGTTGAACATGATTATGTAGCCCCACCAGCACCTCTCACCACTGAACAGTTAAGAGAAAAGCAGGAACACAATCAAGCAATGTTGGAGATCGCATCATCCCTGAGCTATCCTAAATTTGAAGACATACAAAACTGTATGAATGCAAATCAGATTTGGGATACCCTAGCAACCATCTATAGAGGAGATACAAATGTGCTGAGAGCCAAATCTAAAAGTTTAAGAGGTAAGTTTGATGAAATGAAAATGCAAGAAGGAGAAAATATAGTTCAATATTGTGGTAGGATAAAAGAATTGTGAATGCTATTAGAGGAGCTAATGGAACCATTGATGCTAACACCATTATGAGAAAGGTATTGAGGACTCTTCTTCCTGTATATGCTATTAGAGTCTTTGCAATTCAAGAATTGAGATGTACTCCTAATAATAATTTGACTTTGCAAGGCCTGGTAGGCAGACTTACTGCATTTGAGATGTCAAATTTTGATAACTACACTCCACAAGCTATTGAATCTGTTGAGATTGATGAACATCAATCTACCCAAGAAACACCTGCATGCAAAGCTGTTACAAACAGAATGAAACAGACAGAAGAGAGAAGGATCCAGAAAGCTATGGCGGCTGATAGGCCAGAGACTGAAAAAGCATGTTGCAAGAAATGATCTTCTATTAACAACAATAAAATGATTTACAATCTCCTTAAGAATTACAAAGCGGACAATCCTTATAAAGGATGCCGAAACCCTAAAAAGGGAAACTAACAAAAATAGAAACTACCTAAGGTTAGCTTAAGCAAACTAGAGTGAATAGGGAAGTTACTAATTAGATCATAATGATTTAAATTAGTAACCCCGATAGACTATTACTCTAACACCCCCCCTTAAGATAAGCTTAGGGAGAAGCCAAACCTAGGAAACTACTATAGAAAGCAGGAAAGATGGGTCCCGGCAACTAGGCCTGATCAGGTACCCAAAACATAAAGCAAAAGGATGTCCCAGAGAAAGAAACAAGAAGAGAGCAAGAAGCTCCTCCGAAGCATGTCTGAAAACTCTGTCAGAAGATACTGCTGGAACCCCCACTGAAGTGCATGACCAGGTAGAGAAGACAAGAGTCTGAAGAGCTGATCAATCAAACCAGGAAGCAATAGAACCAACAGGTG